>PPHD01011260.1:0-18957 GCA_002909625.1 Bambusicola thoracicus | reverse complement strand
AGCAAGAAATTAGCTTTGGCTTTTCTCTTTAGAAAACAGTGCTTGAATCACATGGAGAGAAAAAACAACTGATGTTTTTTTTATTTCCCACACATATGTAGGTTCGTGTAGACACACACACACAGTCATATAGAACCAAGACATATATTCTTTCAAGGTTCAGGCTGAGTTGAAGAGCAAACTGTTTTAATGAATATTTTGATCAACCTTGCCAAATCGATTTAGAGTGTGAGTGCAGTCTGGAAATTTTGCTCATTAGTACTGAACTCATGATAGAGGAACATAGAGTGGTGAGCTCATTAGTATCAGCCTGCCTGTGTCTGAAGGCGTACATGATGACAGGATGACACAAGTGACAAGAGACAGGGGCTGTGGTGCTGCATGTTAAAAATATCCCTCGCAGTGCTGCTCTGAAATATTAATTTTACTAACATGGTTCTTACGATGAGTTATGTTGAATTAATAGAAGAATTAGGTGATTTGAAAGAATTTCCCTAAAAGGAAACATGCCAGCTTTGCCAGCAAAAAGTGAAACAGCTAGCAGCATTTACCTTACACTGGCAACTTTGTGTCAAAGAGAAGATTGCCACAGAGGTGCTATGTGGGCAAACCCCACCCTTGTTTCCCTCTACTGAGCAGAAGGATGCCCACATTGTCAGACAGGATGTAGATGGAACATGCTGGTCTCTTAGAAAGACGTTGTAGCAAAGAAGTAAATCCCAGCCAGATTAAGAGCAGGAGGGTGCCTGCTGAGCTGTGCTGCTGCGTGCTGGCAGCTCCTTTGGTCTTCCCCTACACATGGACAAGGTGCAGAGCTGGCTACAAGAGAGCTGGAGTGGTGGCTGCAAAGCCACTTGCAAAGCTGCCTGTGGCTGAGAGCATATTCAAACTCTGCCAGGCCCTACAACTTGAAGTACTGGGGTTTGTATCCTCTATAAAGGCACTTTATGCTCCTACTGTAATGTGGAAACATACATAAGAATGCCTACTCTTTCTAAATCCTGATAAATTCTTGGCATTAGTGCAACCTTATGGCAAAAGTTCCACACATTAATTACGTGCTTTGTAAAAATATCTTAATACATTTTAAATCTATTGCTTTTTAATACTCTTTAGTTCTTTTGTTATAGGAGATTTTATATAGAAACATTTCTCTACAATTTTTAATTCATATATATCTTTATTTTTTTTCTCTCTTTTTTTCTTGATATGCTTGAAATAGCACCAAACTTAGCAGATTCCATCATGTCTTGAATGTTTTAAATGCCTCTTTCTTAAACTCTCCCGCTCTGTCTTGTCTTTGACATGGGTAGATAAGAGGAAAAGCTCTTTTTAATAACAAATTTTCCCTTTCTAGGTTTCTCTTTGCTACATCCTAACCATTTGTCTTCTTTCTTCCATTGCCTATTGTACTTGCAGTGATAATCAGGGCTTTTCTTTTTTTTTTCTGCCTTGGATGGTCATTTTGAATTTAGAATTCCAAGCATGGCTTTATAGAAGGTATGGAAAAAATGATTTTGCCAAGGTTAATGAAGTGTAATGTAAACATCTGATCCCTCCGCTACAAGATTATTAGACAGAGCTCTGAAGAAGACCTGGCTGCTAATTCTGACATTTCAGTTGTCATGTAGAGAACAGAAAAGCTCTAAGATTTATTTTTTCTTCTTGTGATCCAGCTAGAAGGGAACATGATTTCACCTAAGGTGCTTTGTTGGGCTTCTGGTGAATTTTACTGAAATCTAGAGAATTACAATGAGTTGCACATGTGATTGCAACACAGAAAAATATCTCCCTAGTTACTTAATGAGACCTTTGTATAAACTGCAGATAATTGCAAGCTTAAAAGAGCTAATCAAGATCTAAAATCTTTTAAGTTAAACATACTCTTGCTTATTTTTGCAATTTTTATTTTCATAAGATTATCTCTTTCAGAACATTACCACATTCCAAAAGCAACCAGCCATTTCAGGGAAGTTCCAGGGTTTGTTCCAAGAGACAAGAACTGTATTTTTAAACACAGCTCCAGTGTCTTGTGGGATTTGCATTTTCCTTATTTATGCAGCTGGAACCTGTGATACAGCCATAAATCTCAGCCAGCAGTTGGGCAGAAGGAGGCCTACCTGAAGGAATTGTTTCAGAGGGAAGCAGCCTGCATGGTCAGGGAGCATGCCTGTTGGTCTCAGCACATCTCTGATGAGAGAACAGGAAATAAGCAAGTGCATTTTTCAACCGGCTGTCACCAAAAGGAAGCTTTTAGTCAAATTCTACTGATTTGTTTGGTTGCTTGTGATCCCACACCTGAATGAAATATTTCCTGCTCTTCCTAAAAGGCTATTTTTATACTCTTTATCTAATCCAAATCAGTAATTGCTATTGTACATTTGGTGGCTATTAGTCTGACAACATTTTTTTTTTTTTATTTTGTCTTCAAGTTTTTCTGTTTTCTTGGCATTTCCTTCAAAGACCACTGTTACCAGTGGCTACAATTCCTGGTAATAATGAATTCTGCCTAAATGGATGGGTGTTTTACAGGGTGTTTTACAGTGGAACCTGAACTGCTGATATTAAGGATTATATTATTGGCAAATGATTTAAAATGGTCAAAGCACATAAATGAAACAAAAGACACTGTAGATAAATTAACTCTTTAAAGGAGAGATAGTATTGCTACATTTGTAGATGCTATAGAAAACTTTGCTCTGTTTGCATATCCAGAATTGTTATTTTCTCTGGAGTGAAATGAATGAATAAAATAGATAAATATTTGTTAATTTCTGTCACACACACACACACAAATCACAGGAATGAAAAAGAATGACAAAAATACTGAGTTAAGAAAACGTGACAAAGGAAATCTACATTGTGTATCTGATAGGACTGGTGAATTTATCAGTTGCATCTTGTGCCAAGGCCAGCTGGTTAAGTGTTAGAATGAAACCTGGACTTTAGTCAGCTAAGTCAATTAGTGATATACCCTTACTAACACAGATCCACTTCTGCTTTTCTTTTTCTTAGAGTAAAATTAATTCAAATGCTTTTTTTTTTTTTTCCCAGGTTTTCCATTTTCTTTTTGTTATTGTATACATTTTTTTCAGTAACTCAGACCTGAGAAGTTGTCTTGCCCTGCCTGCACAAGGAGACCAAACGCTGCTTTGGGTTATGACAGTTTGGAATGCTGTTTCTGAAGCTGCATTAACAGAACATAAACTCCTCCCTGTCAAAATCTACAGCATCTGCTAAAACAAATCCTATCCAAATCAAAGCAAAACAACAAAGATAATTCTGAGTAAAACATGACAGTCAAGGCTGAAGAACCAAACACCATTCTGAGCACTAGGTGATCTTCCAAACACCCACTGCAAATTATTGATTATTATTAATTTTTATACTGATTAGCTGCAAATCCTGATATCTAAGTCCATCTTAGAATACTATGTGCTATCCAAATATTTTCTGACCTGAGACCCTTTTAGTGCTCCTTTTTGCCTTTAAAGCCTAATAGGAAAGCTATACCTAAACCCCTAGTGGTTACTTTGACATGGTGAGTTTTGCCTGCCTTCCAAAATCCTGAAGACAGCGTGACACAGAAGTGTAAATGTAGGTCTGGAGAACCTGCTTGTATTTCTGCAGGTTCCAAGAAGTACCATCAAGCCTGGAGCTGGCAAAAGTCAGGATGAGTCCCTGTATTTTGTTGGAGGTATGTTGCTGCATTGTTAACGCAGTGCAGTTTTGCTTCTTCAAATTTTTGTCATTGTTCTGGTGCAGCACCACTGTGACAGATGGCTTTTCCCCTGTAGGTGGGCTTTTTTTGTGTGTGTGTGTGCTATTAACTTTGCATTAGACCTGTTTTAAGAGTGCCATAAAAAGTTATGTGCTACCGTTTTCAACAGTAAAATATTTACGCATACCAGAATTATTTATGAACTATTAATTGAAGCAAAACAATTTACGATTCCTTTTTTTTTTCCACAGTCAAGTCAGTAATTATGTTGTAAACAACCAAATTATCTGCACCAATAACTTAAACTTAACTGTATATTCTTTCATGATCAAAGTTATTTTCATCTAATTTTATTCCGTGTGATTTTAGACACTTGCTTTCAAATACAACCAGGTACATACTGATAATTAACTTTGAGGCTGAATCCAAAGCACTCATTAACTTTGATTTATAACTAAAACTATCTGGGTTTAAGAACCTGATGCATAGATGAATCTCTTTAATAGAGTACTCTGTTTCTTCTGTGTGAGAATGAGAAAGCTTACTGGATGAAGCTTTCCTGATCTACAGCTCACTGTAATGGTGTCGGCTACTTCAGACATTGTGTGCAGTCTTTCATCTCTCAGCTGACTAGTCTATGCTTGCTCAATAAACTTTGTTTAATCAGGGTAAAAAGAGGCACCTTGACGAAGCGCAATTATTTTAATTGCAATGGAAAAACAAAGGAATAAATTATAAGGCAAATTTAATTTTTAAACTTCTGTCTATTCTAGAACTAAAAGAAGATTGAACACAACTAACAGAAGTTTGATCCTGGATATTTGTCCTTTCAGAGACACAATAACTTTTTCTGAGAGGACAGATCGAATGAATGCTTATATCTATGCCAACATTGTTAACTTTGAAACTACTTGTTTTTGAAGTTCTTTTAGGGTTTCTGTTGAACAAAATAAATGCCAAGCAGCTTGTGCACCAACCATGCAATCTTTTTGTTCTTTCTGTATCCCTAAACAGTTTTTGTCAGGAGTAGATCATTTGACAGTGACACTAAAATGAAAATAATTTGGAATGCAGACATTCCTCCCTCCCTCCCCAGCTGCCTTCAGTTGTCAAAAACAAAGCAGCAAATAGAGTCTTCAGGCTTCAGGTTGGAAACTGTAACTATTGTATAGCAGAACGTCTATATAAGTTTACATCTATTGTAGATTGGGACGTATTGGATCTTCTGTCAAATAGGCATTCTGAACATATCAAGCTGCTAGCGCATAGATTTTAGCCTAGAAGCAGTAATCAATTTATTGATTATTAATGATAATAATTAATCAATTACTAAAAGCATGGCCACTTCCTTGTGCTTAGCAGGAGCAAGGTCGCAGTGTTGTTTTTAGTGTTTGACACTTTGAAAACCCTCAGTATGAAACAGAAACATCCAAATGTTTTCAAGACCATGGAGACTTTCAAAGCATGAAGCTTTGCAGCTCTGTTTGTTGCCACCAGCTCTATTTGTTGCAAAAGTCATAACCAGCAGGACTCTTCCTCACTGTTTCAGTGTGAGAGGAAAAGCTCCAGGAGCTACATTTTTGACATGGTCAGAAAGTCAGGGAAGGCACCATTTTGGGACTTTCTGGCACACAGATTAGGCTGTCACTTAGGTCACACATCTTAGCAGTGTAGTAGTCTTTTCCTTTGAGAAAATGTCTTATTTTGAAATCTCTGCTCTCAGAAATACAAAAACAAAGCAAAAATATAAGGGAATCTGTCTCAAGAAATCTATGTTACTGTGTAAAATTGAGTAGGTGAGAAATATCTTCAGTTCTCTTTGACACAATCCCACCCAATTTCTTTGATTTATCATCTGCTAATGAGGAGACTGCACCTGATACTGAGTCACAAGAAGGCTGCACAAAGCAGAGGTGGACTTGCAAATAAAGCTGATGGAAGCACCATCACACTAGCACTTCTCCAGCTCCTGTGTCACAGGATCTTGGTTTGATCTCACCAAGTAACAGCAGTTAGGAAAAACAGACGGACTTTAGATACGATTGTGTGGTGATTGGGTTTGTTTGTTTGTTTTCCAGCCGTAGAAATACCCCGCATCAATACTACTCCTAGAAAGACTGCAACTTCTATTAGAAGAAATTTGTGGGGGGCTATTTCTCCTGATGCCTAGGAGAGAGATTGGCTGCAGAACCATCCTCAAGCCACCTGTGCACCTTCAGCATCCTTTCAGCAGTTGAATATTGACTTGGTACAAAGACGGACTGATGGAGAGCACTTTTGTTTCAGTTATTGAGTGACATCTGGTATCCTCAGAAATCCAGTTAAAATAAGTTCTAGTGCAGATGCCTCCATATAACTGTGGTTATCAGAAAAAAAAGGTAATAAGCATTGTACATATTAGCCATTCACAGGAAGAGGAACTCATAATTATTAGCCCTCAGTTTTTCCCTGCGTGCAAACAGCACGGCGACATGGTATCAAACACTGTCTGAGGCATGAGAATTGTCAATCAGGAGCAGTATAATCATGATAATCTCTATAGAGGTTTCAGTCTGTGCTTTGTTTGTGGTATGAGACAGGAAGCATAAATGTGTCAAAAATCAGCAGATGGGAGGCCCTGTTATTTGGTTAAATCCTCTGTAGTGCCTGATCACCAGCTGGCAAATAGAGGAGTACTGCTTCCTGAAGGTGACTCTCAAACCATGATGCAACAAGCAGGCATGTATTTTGTTTTGTTTGTTTTTGTTTTTTCAACACTGCAGTATGTTTCATGGAAATCCAATCTCAGAACCTGTGATGGTCTCAAGCACTGGGTGGGGCACTCCTCTAATTGCTGGGAAAGGTGTATATGCAAGTAATTAAACATTAAATACCATCTGTTCAGAGCTCAGCAAGGCTGAATCAGCATCACTCTTATGAAACTGGGTATTTGTTCTATGAAAAATATGGTATTATTACACAAAAATATCCCCTTCCTTTACCTTTCCCTGGTCACTCTTATCCATGCTCTTATACAGCTGATGCTTATCATGAATTGCAAGTGACTCTGGCAGGGATTAAACTTGGTGGGAATCCACATCTCAATGAGCACAGCAGAGATATCTCATGGTGTGACACCTGCCGGGCATTACACCCCAAAAGTCTGAAACGGCCCAAAAATTGCTTCCCCACAAGAAGTGCAAACTGTTTCCTTTGTGTTTCTTTGATATATTACTGTTAAATTCAAAGGTGCTCAAGCTTACAACAAATTTTATTGACAGGTCAAATCAATGAGCATGGAAAGATCCAAAGAAGTAGCTTATTTCTCTGCAGTTATGTCATACAAGCATTACATGTTTGTAAGTTTTTTAAATGCAATTTACTCAAAGAGTGTACTGAAATGTATTGTAACCACTTCTTTCTTTTGTTTATATAAAGTTGTTCAGTACAGCACCAGTATACATGTTTCCTAATAGCTTAGTCTACTGATGTTTGTGTTGTTTTCAGCATGCTAGCATTGTAAGACGCACAAAAGATTCATTGTTGACTATACATACAATATAAGTCAACACTACTGTAGTAAAGAGATCTCATAGTAAAACATGTTTTGAAATCTATTTTTCATCCATCAATTTCCCTTGCAGTTTATGGCAAGGTTTTACAATTGTACTGTAACAGCTAATTCCTTTGGTTTGCTTTGCTGTTTTTTTTTTTTTCAGATTGGTTACTCTCTCCAAAAAAATGATTCCTATTTTTTTTTTCGAAGGAGACACATTCATTCACACATTCATAACTATAAACGAGTAACTGAATACTATGGGTTGAGTGAGAAGCTGAAAAATATTTTATAGAAAAAAAGTTTTTCTCTATCCAGATTGAGAGTAGCCATTTGAAGCCATTCCTTTTCTGCCAAATAAAAACATAAAAGTTAAAGAAACCTGAGAATTAAATGAAAACCCAACACAAATTAAAATTAAGAAGAAGCCAACAAGCATCATTTTTTAAGTCATTTCTTTTCAAGAGCAGATGAAGGGTGCTTGAGAGGGGTGATGGTTAGATGTGTGGGCTGCCCTCAGGGTCGCACAAGGCGCCAGGCCGTGCAAGGCGCTCCTGACATGGCACTGGGCAGTGCAGGATTGCGGTTCACCTTGGTCACACGTGAGTGGCATGGGACCTCAAATAGAAAGACCTGCTGGAAGGGAGGTAACATGCATACAGGCTTGAGGTAAATAGGGCTGTGGGGAAGGTTAGAATTAAAAGAAAATCATTACTAACAGAAATGGAGTGTGACTGGAGAGAAAAACAAATTGCTCTGGGTACTGGGAAACTCTGCCTGCGGTGACCTAAGGGTAAAACCTGTAGTGTACTTAATGATGTGCTTTACTGGCTGGCACAGAGCCTGCTTTGAATATGAGCTGAGAAATACAGCACAGCCTGCCTGAGCTAATTGGGGGATGGAGGAGCCAGGCTTTAGGAAACAAGGAACTGCTTCTCACCACAAAGGGTCAGGAGACACTGAGATGTAAACCTCTGCTTCTCCCTGTGTCTGTGTGGAGTGTTGTGTGTTACTCTGGGTAAAGTATGAGAATTAATGACATTCTTATTTTTTTAATTTTGAGATTTTACAATGTGTTACCTCTCTTTCAGAACATTTAATTATGTCTATCACCCAGTAAAAGAAAAAAGAAAAGATTACTGGGGATTATTAGATAAGTTATTAAATTCTAAGATGTGTTTCTGAATATGTGAGCATAGTTTCCATTCGGTAGGCTTGATTTGTCAGATGACAGGAAACAAGAGAGCACCAAATTCTATTTCAATAGAATACTTATTACTGAACTAATTATCAGCCATTTGTAGCTGGAGATTCAGAAAACTCTGAACACCACTGACAATGCGTTGAAGCACAAGGAAGTCGTGCTTATCAAGCAACTCTACCTCATAGGGTATTTTCACCTATGTGCCAAAAAATAAGGTGAGGGCAAGGTGGAAATTCAGTTAGGAACAGATATGTACAGGCACTGCTAAATATGCTCCTTTTATGAGAGTTACCACTTACTGTTTGTGATGACTGAAGCAGCGATTTCTTTAAATGACAATTTATTGTTAGTTAGATTGTGCACTTTCTTGTTAAGGCATGTGGTCTCCAACTGCCATTGGAGAAGCCCTGGGCAGTTCAGGGCACTCACACTGTGCTGGCAGGACCAAGCTGCCACACGGCTCCAGGCTCATTGCCAAGCTCTTGATCTGATAGATGGCTATTATTACAGGGTCTGAACAATATCAGCTTTATAAATAAAATGATCAATAAAAACATGATTTTTAATCTTTATAGACACTTCAAGTCAGAATCAAGATTCTAATATCATTTCAACTTGCACAGATCCTATTTCTACTAAAGTCAATGGTGTTATATTATTGTATAGAGACACCTTTTTCAACTGCATTTACAAGGCAACTGAGCACTGGTGTTAACATGCAGAGCCCACTGACAATTGTAGAGACATTTCCCTTCAGAATGCTGAAACATTCATTTGTACATGTGCATTTTCCTGACAACTTCTCCCCTAAGAATGTTAAAATTAATGCTCTATTCTGATCTCCAAGAGTACAAATTTGTTGCATCCTATTGTATACATTATCTGTGAAGGCACACAAATGAAAATTTTAATCCTCATGTATGAACAAATGCTCTGTGTGCCATATGCTACCAGTTGAGCTAGGACTTTCTACACCGAGACAGAACAGAATAAATTGATCAGGTGAAGCAGAATAGATTCTGTGCAATGAAGCCATTTCCACCAGATCAGTCTGCTGTGGCATCTTTTCCAAACTACATCTCTGGCTGCTGGACACAGATTTTAACTTGACTCAGTGAATTATTCTTCATGAGGAGCACAATTGTTATTGCATTCCAGAAGTATTTCAGTACAGAAGAGAACACAACTGAGAGAAATGTCACTCATGATGGCATTCTCTGCTTCTAAATTAGTCTTTTTACTCCATTGCTTCCTTTTGTTTTTATAATAATTGCTATATTTGATCTTACAGAATGTAAAATAAAGCAATTTTAATTTCATTAGTTGTTCCTGACTGACTTAGGAAAATATTATTTTATTTAGTGAACAATTACATAGGATGTCAATTTTCTACAGTCTGTTCAGAATGCACTGGCTTTTGAATGACAGATACTCACTGGAATAGGTATTTATAACAATTCTGGATAAGTATTAGTAGATACTGAATAAAACCTGAGGTTTATAAGAACTATAGTTCTGTTTCAGGTGATGCCAAAGAACACTTCTGGAAAGAGTATGGGAGATAAGTATATGATGGTGGGAACTTGACCTAGAGATGGAATTGAGACCATTGTGCTGTTACTTAAACAGTGCAAAAGTGGGCTTCAACAATACCTCACAGCAGTGAGATCCATGGTTTAATCATGCTTCAGGATATAAAAAAGTACTGTCTTCCTATTTCTTTCAATTTTTGATTTATAATTTCAGGTATCTTATAGTTACTCTCTAAGTTTGAAAAATAACAAATATCAGCAAGTCTATAGCAACAAATCAATACAGAGAATTATAAATACTAGAAGAGATTAGTAGAGTGTTTTGGTGCATTGTCTGATCAAACTGTATCTCAGGAGTTGTGACAGAAAATGGATAAACAGCAAAATTCATGGTTAAAACTTCTCCCTCAACTACGTAACCACTATGCATACTGTTGATGTTCCAGCCTTTTGAAAAGAGTAGGCCTGTTGCCACCGTGCTGAAGTTTCTGTAACCAAGATACAGCTGTGAAATGAATGGCCAAGATGAAGGCATTCAAGTGCCTCAAGGGCCACTCTGAAGTAGAAGAGAAAAGTAAACCGTGAATAACCAGGAAAAGAGAGAAAAAAAATAACCCAGGTATGTTCATGCACAGGCACACACACTGTTATTTCTCAAGGTGGATTGGTTTGATAAAAATTATGACCTTTTTTCCTCTTCCCTATTTTATTTTTCAGTACTAAAAATATTGCAAGTGCCTGAGGCGTAAGTCAGAGCAAACCTCCATTATCACTCCAGAGACTTGGCACTTTGCTCATTAGGCTCCTTAGGATCTAACTGAGTGACCTTGTTTGGTGAGAAGGCACAGATGGAGTCTGTCAGTAAATCTTGTTAATGTAACAAGTATTCCTACTGTTAGATGAGTTTTGCACCTCGTAGAAGCATTTCAATCCTAAGTAAACAACCACCATTCCCTCCTACCAATGTCAGCCCCTTTATTTCATGCCACCAGGTACTTCAGCATTTGTTTTTGCTGTGAATTACCAAAAAAAGAACATCTTGCTGTGAGTGTAGGATGATGTTTCTCTCAAAGGCAGTCATGCACCTTGCTTCTAAGGAAAGTGATGTTTGCTTTTAGATTTGGAAGTGTTACCTGCTAAACACAACAGCTTTCTTCTGCTGTGAATCTTTCCTGAGGTTAAAAAAAAATATCTTTATGACAGGAATGAAGAGTTGCACTTGCTCAGTTATAATATACAGATAATACAGATAATATAAAGATAATGTAAAGATAATAAGTGGTTTATTTATGAAACCATTTAAATTGGTTTAGGATTTTAGGACCTAGACACCATTTTGAGCCTGAGAAAATGAAGAGGTATCAAAATCCTTCAGAAAGTCGATGTTGAAAAAATGGCAGCACCTTAATTCAATGAATTCCTAGTGGGTAAAGGTAAAGGGATACAACATTTAAACCTACATTCAATCTAGCTAAAATATTTCTGTAAAATTTAGTAGTGTGAAAAGCAGCTACAACCCTGCACACTATAGTTCTTGTATTAGAGGCCACCATTTTCCATTTGTATCCTCAGATTTGTTTACTAAGTCTCCCAGTGCCAAAGAGATTGTGAAGGCACAGCTTGAAAACAACAGCTTTGTGTATTTTTAACTTCTATTCGGTGCTGGCTTGCAGATGGAAGAATACAGCTTGCAATGAGGGTGTCTCCGTGACACCAGCTGATGGCTTTGCTTGCTTAAAAAGAGAAGAAAGAACACAATTAGAAGAAACTACATGACTTCGTAAAGTCAAAGCCTTTCTACCCCTTGTTTTCCCCTCAAAGTCAGTAAGATTCTGCATTAGAAAAGCACCACCATTCACAAACTTACCAAGGGCTAAGATTTACAGTGTGTGTGTGTTTATTTGTAATTATGTCAATTATGTTTATTTATTTTTCCATGTATATTGCTAAGTTCTTGTTCTTTCTAAAGTTCAAATCACCTTTTTATTAGTTAAAAGTTCTTTTTACTACCTGCTACTGTAGGGATTAGAAAAAGAAATTAAATTTAGGATAGCAAATATCATCACAGGCAGAGGAATATAACCTCCATGCAAGCTTAATTAAACTAGAAAAGATGGTCTGATAGCACATAATAACACTGTTAACTAGACACCAAAGGTAGGAATGGGCCTGCGGAAAAGGACAGACTATCATTATTAAAATCTTTATGCAGCATGCTGACATCCAGATCCTGATAGCACAGGAATGGAAAAGGCATCTTGGGATCTGACAGGATAGAAAATACTAGAATATGTTAGACAAATGCATGAGATGGAGGAAGCTATGCTGGGCAGAAACATGTCAAAAATGCTTGTTTTGAAGCATAGCTCTGGCAAACTGTTCTCAACATCTTTGTTATTGGAAAAGTTTGAATAGCAGTGACTTATCTCTTTTTTGGCTTCACAGTTTTAGACAAGAAGTGAAATTATAACCAAGTCTGACCCATGACTCCAGAGACAAGTGTCTCCTTCCTTCGGCTGCAGAGAGTTTAAAAAGTCACACAATTTCCGCTGACATTTTTCTCCATACGTAACAGGAGATAACTTCCTTCCTTCCTTCCTTCCTTTGTTTTGTTACTAGAGTCTTGACCTGGTAAAAAGCTAGACTATTTGAAGTTATTACATGGCATACGAAATAAATATATCTGCTTTTGGATGATACAACACAAGATTACTTCTTTGATAAAATTCTCCCTCACACTGTGTATGTAGGTATTCCAGAAGACTGGCCTCTGAAGCACAGGGCTTGAGACACGATAGTTCTATGTAGTGCAAATTCTGCAAATAAAACAGCCAGAAGAAAATTCTCAAGAAAGTATTTTAACTTTACACTTTCAGGGAACTCTAATTAGGGCTTGCATAACAAGTGAAAACCTTTCAAAGACTAAGTTTTTATCTGTGGGAATTTTGCTTGCTGCCATTGTAAAATGGAAATAAAGCTGTTCTAATTAATGGGCTTTATTATTTCTGAGATGGATAGGTCAAGATTGCCAAGCTCTTCCTTTCACTTGTTCCTGTTCACTCAAGGTATTTGCTTGTTACGGTGGCTCTGCATTGTAGTGATCAGTGTATTCCAGGTGTCCTGTCCTACATTACTATTACTGTAGGTGCCCACGGTAATGAAATGGCAAGCCTTAGCAATTCTCTCTTGTAATGGTTTGTTCTTATAGTTAATTGACATAGCCATGCAAGTAGAGCCTTAGATTGCTTCTGCATCACTGTGGACACACTTGGAGAGAAAATATTCAGGTCCTAGGAAAATACCATTCACTTTGGCAGAGAGGCACTGAAATGAAAGCCTGAGGCAGCTCAAAGAAGCGGAGCCTGAAATTCAGATTGCCCTCATTTTATTAAAGCAAAATTACCTTTTTCCCCAGGTACTTTCTGTGACACTTCCATTGCTAGCTGGCTGTTGCCAATTCCTCCCTAACCTTCCAAATTTTTTGGTAAGCTGTTGTCTCTTTCTGTATTCAAATGCAGTTTGCCCTTATACAAACTACCTATTTCTACCATCATGTTATTGTACTTTTATCTAACCTGCTGAATTTAGTAAATTAATCTGACACTGAAAGTTTTGAGGTAAAGACTATCTTCTTCTCTCTGTTTTGATTTCCTATGTAGATTTATAATCAACAAATACTACTGAGATTCTGGTTTCACAAACATCAGAGTAAATATGCCATGGAATATAGGCACCAGAAATACCCTGGATGAATATTTCACTTTGCAATGTTAAACAAAAGAACAACAGTAAAATAAGTCAGTGTTCCAGAATAGCTTAGCTGCTGATTGACTTATTTGCTCCTGATCTGTTGAAAGAACTATGCTGCCTTTTGTAGGTTGGCACTGTAACTGCTGTGCTTCATATCGGTTTTTGTTTGTTTGTGTGGCTCAAATAACCTTAGTAAGATGCTTTCAGATCATTAAAAATATTGCAAATATGAAATTATTACTGAAATGAAATGTTCCCATTGTTCCACTAATTTAGAAGGTTTTTTTTTTTTTTTTTTTTCTTTTTCCTTCTTAGATGCCACTGTCACCACCCCTAAAGCAAGTCCTACAGGCAAAGTCTATGAGACTATGAGATATTATTTTGGCAGGTGTCTGATTTCATTTGAACTCAAGCAAATACCATGTAACACATAGAAGTCTACGGATAAAAACTTTCCTTTTAAGTTATTCTTTCTAAGATGGAGAAATGAATTTTAACAAAGCTAGTTTAAAATTCTTCTTTAAAAATGCTCCGACTTCCATGTAAAATTTCAACAGTCATATTTTTCTCATTTAAAAAGCAGAAAACTCATTCAAAAAAACTCTAATGTGTGCTGGTCTAACCGAGACTGGATTCAGGATCCTTTCATGGTTTCTGGAAGTATCTAAATCAAGTGCTTAAGTGTGCTCCTTAGTCTTTGTTATGTATATGTCCCTGCTGTATATACCTACATACATAAACACGTGATACAGTTCAGATTTATAGCTTAAGTAGGAGAGAGAATTACAGTAGAGTAGCCTCACTAAAGGACTTGGTTGACAATGGGACTCTACTGATCTCAAAGAGAACAAATATTTTTTCTGAACATGTTATCCAAAATAGTCTTACCAGCAATCTGGAGATTAGTAGTGACTGGCATCAGCTCCTGTGTCCTTGGTATATGTCATGGCATGGATTGTTGCTCCAATCAATTCAGAGCAATTTCCAATCAAGAAAAACAATTGCACTTTGGTTTATTTTGATCCATTTTCAGATAGGATTTCTACAGCTTCCTATGGATTTGCAGCTCCTCAATTGCATTCTAATTGCACGTCCCCTGTAGGTTAACACCCAAGGAGTGTCAGAGGTATACGCTGACACTGAGAATGAAGCAAGAATTGTACATGAAAATGAAGTCAGCATATTGAGACATCCTTGTTTACAAGATTTCTAGTGTTTGCATGCCCACACCCTGTTAACATACTGGTATACAGAAGGATGTATAGAATTACTCACTCAGAACTTCATGTTCATTCTTTAGACAGGGAATAATAAAACCAAGGAAAATAAGCTGGTATGGTAGGTTAAACAGCAAAATTCCTGAAGAAATTCCTTATTAAAAAAACAGAAACGCCTTTTAGCAATGCTAGCCTACTAGACAGGATCACACGTCATGTGATCTCAAGCTGAGAGGTCCTTTCAGTCTTCTAGATATTCTAAGTCTGGCTCTCAGTTTCTGCTTGGGGGCATTTTATCTTTAGAACAGTCTTTTTTTAAAATTATTGCTAGAACCTCAATTTCTGTTGACACATAAGGGAATAAAGGAGTTACAGCAATGCATGACAACAGTTTACACTGAGACAGCTAAGAGAAGGAAGGAAAAGATACTGTTTCTCTGCAAAGGTATAGGGGTGAGATAGGTAGGCCAAAGTCATTTCCTGTGTCAGAATTTTCTATAAAATTGGAGATTGCTGTCCTAATCTCATGCAGTGCCAGGAGAGCTGCTTCAAGACTCCGCTTAAAAGAGGTCATCCAGTGTCACATTAGGACAAAAACAAATTCAGATCCAGCCAAATACATCTGTCAGATAAGCTTCCCTGCATCTGTGAAGAGACCACAAATTCTTCAATTCATTCCGATAACTGTCATGGTGATAAATGTTTCTTACCTTTGATTTTGCCAATGACACTTAGCCAGTCTAATTTTTTACTTATTGTAAGAAATCCTGAACTTTGGAATAAGTCAGTAAGAGTCCTGGTTAAATTTAAATCCACTGTTAAGATGAAGGGAATTCACAGTACACTTTAACTCTTTGGAAATCTTTCTTTCTACCTTATTGCGCAGCTTTTTTTTAATTCTTTGCAAACTTACTGTGATTGAGAGTCACTTATGGATGTCTTGCTACTATACATCACAGCTATAGAGGAATCAGTAAATGACTATTTGCCAGCTCTCAGTGAAATGCCAAAATACTTTTCTCTCAAAGGCCCTCATTATATATACTGAAAGAGAGGGCTGAATTCTATAAAAACTACTCTTAAACAGGAGAAAAAAAAACAGCACACAATAAAACTGCAGTACTGAAATGCAAAGTACCAGTTATATGCAGACGACCGTTCCCACGGAGAACTGTAGATAGGATCTCGTAACAGCCTGCTCTTGAGTCTGTAGGCCTAATTACAGGCTGGCTCTGTAACCCCAACAGTGACTACAAGCTCTTACTATCTTGTGGTATCCTGGACAGAAGCAAAGGCAACAAGCTTCAAAGAGGCAACCAGTAATGGACAATACTAAACCCAGATTATTTTGCAGTGATAAAAGTACAGTGTTGCCTTAGTCTGATTAGTCTGTCCAAGGTTTCATGAACAAATTCATAAAGAAAATAGGAAGTGCAGGTCAGGGGCTTCTGACCTGAGGCTCTGCAGGAGCTGATGGAATCGGAGGACAGAAGTCAACAGCTTTGTACTTGCAGCTGTGTGGTAAGGAACATGAGGAATGGCCTCCTGGACTGCAGCAGTATTCCAATATAAATGTGAGAAAATCATTTCACTAATGTTTATGCCAGTGTAAGCTGGTCTTCATTCATACAGAAGATGCCATATTTATGCTACAGTGAAGCTGTGGCTCTTGTTCACAAAACAACGGCTTTATAACTCATATTGTAAGAGAGCAAATGTATAGCACAGGGCATTTGTAAACTCAGGACAGAGTGACACAACTATTTTCACTTGAAATCGCAGTAAGCCAACTTCTACTAAGGAATCTGCCAAGAGTGCTGAAGAAAAGCCTAGTAACAACAGCAGTAATGACTAAATCATTGTCTTGATTCTCATTTTACTCATTCTTTTTTTGTAGCCAACAGACGGGCAAAACTTGCTTAATCTCACTAAATCCTCATACATTTATACAGCTTTTTTGTTTTGTTCTAGTTTTGTTCTCACATCACTGGCTGTAGGTAGAGAAAATTATTTCCTTTTGTAATTTCACTGTTCTAGTTCTGGGACTGATGGGTGGATTTTATTTTTTTTTCCCGCTTAATCTGCATGTGCTTTTTGGACAAATTAATAACAACCTGGTGTCACACATCACTTCTACTCTTCCAGTGCTATTTTCCCACATTGTAAAGTTCTAATGAAGAGGTTGTAATTCTTAGTATGTGCTTTTTTTGATTAGTTTATAGAATATTTATTGAAAAGTACAGTAACTTGCCAAAGTACAAGGCCTTAAACTCTCCTTACACCTGTGACATTTCAGAATGTTTGTTACACAGACAAAATATTTTGACAACACTTGTAAACAATAATATTTTACTGAAACGTAGGGGATTTTGTCTCTTTATTTATTTCAAGAAAACACTGCCTTAATGAAGTTCATGTTGAAATACTCATTTGGGCAAAATTTAGGCAAAAACAATGTTGACCTGACCTCAGACTCAGAAGTTTACCTGCTAAGTTAAAATTGGTGAACTAGAACTCTTGTTTTCTCTAAACAAACTCCTTTAATTTTCATTTGTTTAAACTGAAAACTTAACTACTCATAACATTCTCCCCCTGCACACTCAGATTATTCATTTGAGCCTTAGTATTAAATGGTAAAATGTACAATCCTTGCTTGATTTAATTATCTTGCCAAGCACACCTTGTCTAGATAATAGTCCTTTTTTTGTCACATGTTATTGTATCAAGGAATTACAGAAAATACATTGGAACGATTGCCATGTGCACATCCTACAATTTTTCAAGTAAGAGTCAATTAAGCCATTTGTTTCCAACAAGATGCTGTGATAGTGTTATGACAGAAGACCTGTAGAAAAGTTTGCATCAGAAACAAAATGTCACCTTTGAATAGACTGTTTGGATACTTTGCCATTCACTTCCGAAAAATGTTTAATGTACATTTGTTAATATATCCATTTTAAGGAATGTCTAAAAATAATTATTGCAGCCTACATGTCCAACAAGTATGTACTAAAGACATACATATATAGATATATGTAGACAATAATGAGTCAAGAGAATAATTCCACCAGTCTGTATCATCCTTTCCAACTTCTTAAAAGAACAGCACGTATTTCTTTATGACAAGTCTTTCTACTCAACCAGTAAGATTCTCCTGTGTCCCAGGGTAGTTCATGCAATTAGAACAAAAAGGTGAAACTCATATAGTTTGTAGGGGATAGCCATGGACTGACAGAAAGAACCTGCAAAACACAGTTGTTTGTGCTTTTTACTATCATTATTTCTAACCTTATTGTAATATAGATCTCAATTCTTCAAAATATTGATCATAAGTCACATTAAAATATGGGAGCCAATCCTTTTTACTTAAAAATGTATGTTTATTGCTTTGGTAGCTGCTGAGATTCAAGCACATACTTCAGATGCTTTTCTAAGTGAGATTACAGTGAGAAACAGCATATTCTAGGGCTCTTGCTTCAAGTATTTCCACTTCTGATTGTACTTCCACTCTTCCCTGAAGAAGACGTTATTATTCAGAAATAAATCTCCCCAGAGCTTTCTTGGAGGTCTTTTTATGATAAAAAATTTCAAAAGGCAGATGTATGCTGTGGCACAAGATCCTGATCAGTTGTTGCAGAGGCATCATTGTCATTAACTGAAGTGAAAAACAAGAACCGCTTTCTGAAATGCAGCAAGAGACAGCAATTTTCTTGGTACTTGGGCATAATTTGATTTAAGACTAACAAAGTTATTCATTTAAAAAGTACTAGAATATTATAACTGGAAACTAAGCACAGTTTCTCATATTAATTTTCCTGAGCAAAACTGAAATTTAAACAGTATTTTGAACTATCTCTGTGGAAAATGACATCTTCTTTGCTACTGAATACTTTTGGTCACCTAGCTGGTATAGGAAACAAATAGAATTGTGACATTTGCTGCAGAACTAACTAAGTTTATACACCACAACTCTTTTTTTTTTTTTTTTTTTTTTTTTT
>PPHD01011259.1:0-18958 GCA_002909625.1 Bambusicola thoracicus | reverse complement strand
TTCAGTAAAGTCCATCTTTGTGCTTCTGACTGTTCTCTGTCCCCTTACTACTAAGGAATGGTATATCCTGCAAGTTTTACTCTTACTGCACACAGGTAACAGACAAAAGCGGCTGGCTTGATAAACAGCAGTAGTGATAAAATTGCTATATAGAATAGAGGGTTTACAATTGTGCCTCACTCTCCAACCAGCGGTGGGTTTCTCTGTGCGTATGCGGAAGGATACTAACAGTGCTTTAGCCCCCTAAAATGCACATCTGTTAACACCAGCCAGTTCTGGGTTGCCCTGATGTCCCACATCACTTCTCCCAAATGCTAAATCATCATTTCTGTCTATCTAGACATAATGTCTACCTAGACATTAACTGATTGTTTTTCAAAACTCAGCTTCAGCTTCCACTTCAAAAACCCTCTCAGCTTTTGCTTCCCACTCGCTGGACAACATCCTTTCAGTGTCTCTCCATCCATCACAGAGCTCAGCCAGAGAAAGTCCTAATAAATGAAGAAACAATGAACTTTCCCAGAAAATCTTATCTGTTGCAAATAAGTCAGTCTGTGAAATGCAATGGAAAAGGACAATTTTTTTGCTATGTTTTAAATTTGCTGAACACCTTCAAAACTCGAGTTAAAACTACAAATGGTTGCACTGTGTATAATAGAACCAAAGGGATAATTGAGGTTATAAACAGCTTTTATTGCTTACATGTGGTCACTGTGTAATGTAAAACGCCCAACCATTTATTTCCCCAAACCAGTTATATCAATACCTCAGAAGGCAATGGGTATTTTGCATTTTTTCAGAACTATGTTGCAATACACTTTTTAGCCAGGAAATTTATCAGAAGTATTTATAGTTAGTTGTAAGTTCAAAGGAGCAAGATAGGAATTCAGATTAACTGGAAATCTAAACAAATGTAAAGGAAAATAAGGATCAGATTCCAAAAACCTTCCAGTCTACATTGCAAGCGTAACAAATGTTCCTGATTTGTGCTGGTTGTTAAAGAAGTGTAAATTCCATGATAAATTGATGTAGCTCCTGGGATGAATAAAATCAATAATGTAATAACATTGAGTTAATACCAAGCTGACATTGATTGAGAATGAGTGCATCGAATTTGAGGTCTCCCTCCATGCACAAGGAGATACTAGTAAATCAGAGCCAGATCGCCAATTAAACCTTGTTATTTCAGGACAGAGTAGAACAGAATAATGCATGATGAAGAGAGTATGTTGAAAATAAAATTATTGTGGTGGAAGCTGAGTACTTACTGAGTCTGTGAGTCCTGAACAGGAGCATGTGAAGAAGTCAATAACGCTCTGAGAAGGCTTGAGGAACATGATGTTTATGATATCTTTTCCTGTAACTATTTGTATACAAAGGCAGCAGGGCTGGGCTAGAAGCAAAAGAACTTTACCTCATAGTATGGGGTTCCACTTCACAAATGAGACTTTGCAGCTCATCTCTGATTTAGATATATATTACTGCATTCACTTAGCATGCAGTCAAAGTGGAAATGAACTGTAAACCAGGTTTAAAGAATGTTCCCTTTATTATGATAAATGAAAAATACTTGTTTTGAGGCAGAGGATCATAGAATGGCTTAGGTTGGAAGGGACCTTAAAAATAATCGAGCTCCAATCCTCTGCCGTGGGCAGGGCTGCCACCCACCGGATCAGGCTGCCCACCAAACCTGACCTTGAACGCCTCCAGGGAAGGGAGAATGTCTGTGAATGTTGGGGGTGCTGTGTCTCTGCAGCCGACTTTCAGAGCAGTCGTGAGGAGGCTGCTGGAGCAGTGCAAAGAGAGGAGTGACTTGCCCGCAGTCAAACCTTGGCTTTCTCACTTCTAGCCCTCTGCTTCAAGAAAAAACAAACAAAACTCTCTTTTCCTACAGCTGTAAGACTCACACATTAGCTGGATGACTTCTCTGATAAAATATTTAGACATCTGTTCAGAGAGATCACAACCTCACCTTCCAAAGAAAATGTCTCCCGGGCAAAGAAATGCTCACTGCCTGCCTCTGTGAGGGGATCCTTCATGCCCAGGGTTTGTGGCAGCCCCAGCCTCTCTGTGACGGCTGTGTTGGGATCTGCACTTCATGGACCACTATGAGAAATAATTATTGGACCAAACTTGTCACATCAGCTTCTGCACTTACACCTAGACGTACTGGAGTGGAGGTTTTCACAGGATGACCATCTAACCTTGCTTCCATCTGATCCCCAGCGAGCTTGATCACCAGCTTCAGTATCAATAGGAGATGAGCCCTACATGCTCCTCCAGGTTTCATGTCAGACATCAGTGTCCTCTAATTGCAATTCATTGCTGTGTATATTTCAGAGGCTGATAAGTAATGAGGGAGAGAAGATGTCTGACACGGATGCCCTTGAAATAAGCTATTCTAACGATATCATGTTGGGATCAAGAGAAGCACATTATCCTGAAGTTTGTGTGAATGAACTGGGGTTATTTGGCAGCTCTGTAACTCATTCAGCTTTTTTATCCTCAGAGTGAAACACCAAACCCATTCATTATAGTTGGCTCCAGGGCTCCTGGGAGCCACCCTGAAAGCTCTCCATCTTCAGCACAGACAGCTAATCTGGACAAATCATTTCAAACAGTTTAAGAAACCATCTGACCTCCCCTCCCCCCAAGGAAAATAACTGAAGGTCAGGGGGACATCTTGGTGTGTATCTGTGGAGAATATAAATTGAGTTGTTTATTCCTTCTCTCCGGAGCCTGTGCAAGGTTCAAATTCAGTTTATAAGCTTATCACCAACATTCATTTTATACAGTACCTTAAACATAAACTCCCACTCAGCCCGATCAAAGCTCTTCCAGCGTGAAGCAGTCGAGCCACAATCGGTTCCCTTGTTCAGTTAGCCAAGTCAATGTTCTTAATCAGTATAAAAACATGAGGAGTCAAATGGTGGTTTTTAATAAAATGGGTTTGATCTGCTTCCAAGGAGGTGGCAGAGGTCTATGGAAAGAAACATTCCTGCCAGTTCCTACAGAATATGTGCGAGCCCGGCTGCAAGGAACCCTGTGGCTCAGCGATGCCTATGCTGATATAAGGGGCACACCCCTAAACCCTTTGCTCTAGTGCACCTCCATCCTGAACTCTTCGAGTTTCCTACTCCCCAAGACTCATTTATCTCAGCTCCTTCCACTGGAAAATAATCAAGCCCCTGGGCTTTGCCAGAGATCAAAGAACGATTGCCCCAGTTGTCTCAGTTTCAAAATCTATTGCTTCTTTAGATTCTGTTGCTACTTATTCAGACAAAGCAGCTCTATGCTGAAAGGAAAGTCCACAGCAGCTGTGGATTAGAGACAAGGCGATGTATAGGAAGTGATGCACACAGGACATCCTGGACATTCGCTCAGCTGGTTTAGTGAGTGCCAAGGTAACCAAGGAGCACTGCCGCACCAATAGCACATCTGGTTGGAAGCTAATTCCCTCTTCTGAACTTAGTGACACAGAGTTGATTCTTTCAGAGTGTGAGAGAAGCTCCCTGAAGCTCACAGGCCTACAAAGCACAGACAAAGGAAAGAACGTGTCCTGGGCTGTTTGAGCCAGAGTGCTGATCATCCTGAGCATACTGGGAAATAACTGCTACCAGAGGTCAAGAATTCAGTGTAATTTGGAGTTGTCACACAGCTGGATCTCTCAGCATTACAAAATAGAGGAATCAGGACAATGCTGTCCTTTAATTAGGTCCCTGATAGTCTCCCAGTCTTTCTAAATTTTCTGTGCTACAAATTACGTTGTTCCCCAAAATTTCAAATGCTGACTGCCAGAAACCATTTTACTGCCATGGGACTAGCTCAGATGTCTGTCTCTAAATGGCTAACATAAAGATCATCAAGAAATACTCATGGCACGGAGAGCAACATCCAGTAGGGAAAACAAGGCTGTGACGAAATAAAATGATTCTTTGGATTAGCTCTGGACTTCAAATATCTAGGGCACAAAAATTAATGTGAATTAAATTCCAACCCACGCAATTAAGTTACAGTAAGAGGGCAGCAGGGCCATTTTAGATTCATGTGCTGGGAAAAAGAAAAAGAAATAATTAATGAAGATGCACTTTTGCATTCATGACATCCTCTCCTCAATCCAAAAGGCTATCAGCAGAAGTCAGCATTAAACCAATGTAACTGAGATTGTTTGAGCAAGATAGCATACTGACATGACCTATTCACACAGAAAAGTCATCAGCAAACATTTCAGCTTCGAAAACCACTCAAATTTGGCAGGAGGAGCCTTTGCTCCCCCTGGAATTGTGCTTAAAACTAAGCATCCCCATCAGGCACCACTTCTGTTGGATACATCACTGTTCCAGGGAGTTTAATTGTTAAAGCCTTAATCAGGTTGGGTATCAAGAACAATTTCTTCTCAGGAGTGGTGAAGCACTGACACAGTCTGCCCAGGGAAGTGATGGAATCACTGTCCCAGGAGGTGTTAAAGAACCATGTGGATGTGGCTCTGAGGGAGGCAGTTAGTTGGCATGGTGGGGATGGGCTGACAGTTGGACTTGGTGATCTTTGAGGTCTTTTCCAACCGTAATGATTCTATCTTAACTTGGGCAGATTCTTCTCTTTCTGAGAAGCCACTGAAAGGCAGGAGGGAGATGTTCACACACAGGTTAGTGCAGGGAGCAGACTGATAGGAAGGAACCTCCAACCAGCTGGTTGGAGTGGGGAGAAAGATGGAATGTAACAGAAAATCTATGTTTCCATTTACTTATATTTTATAACACATACGGTTTATGCATCTGAAAAGATGTGATCACTTTAAAGAACTTGTAATAAAAGACAGGGGAAGTGGCTGAGCCATCCTACCCATTTACTGTGCATTCTAACAATTCAGACAAGCAGGATAGCTCCCAAAAAGTCACTATGCTGACCACTACCCCATTCACAAAATGAAAGCAGGAAGAAGAAAACAACTGAAACCATCATATATTCCACCCTTTTGAAAATAGGAGCAGTTTCTTTGGTTCCTAAAGACAGACTTTTGATCAAATTTTTACATCCACTTGTCAGAGCCTTAATTTATTAACCTAACAATATCCTGTGAGAAATCTCTAGTTGCTGGAACTACATGGATCATCTCCATTTTTGAGATCATCTTGGTATTCTATTTCTGTCTTTATGTCACTATCACTTTCAAAATAGAGCTCAGCCCTGGTTTCTGGTTGATTTTCTTTTTTCTTCTCCAAATCTCCAGCAGAGTAAGTGGGATTGGGTAGATGCATATGGAAGCAGCCAAATCTCGGACCTCTCCCCAGGATGCTGGCTGTCTGCTGCCAATTTGTTCTCTCTTCAACCATGCCACACCATATGTGCAAGTCTACAGAAGTTTACACGCAATGTCTACAGCGTATAAGTGTCTAGACGAAAATATAAGAGCATTACTAGTAAAAGAAATAGAAATGAAGCAACATTATCTCTCATTTCTGCCTTGTTAACTGTCTGCCAAACATGCTGGTTGTACACCCTCCTTTCTTATCACCACACAGTGACAGACAACTCACATTTTCTCTCTGTAAGCCTGACAACCTTCCCCATACCACTGGACTCCCATCTTGGCACAGTCCATTTCCGTCTTGTTGATCCCATCCAGATTCTTCCTGTTTGCTAACAGATGTACTTTTGTGTTCAATTATAACAGCCATGCTATCAACTCACTGACAGATACAGGACAACAGCTGAATCAGGAGATTTCTAGGAATAGTACATTTTGCTTGTGCTGCTGAACTGTTTCCCACTGGAATGCTTATGAACAAAGATACGAAGAACCCATTTGCTATTGTATTTACCAAGCAAGGTGCATCCAGATTCTGGGTAATGAAATCTCCTCAATTACATTACAAAAAATAAAAACCCAAATGCTTTGTTTGCTCAGTTCCTTGTAATATAACCAGTTTCGTATCCGTGTATATAAAATATTGCTCATCTGCATTTTTCACTGTAGTGTACAGTGACAAAAAATGTTTTTACAGAGTAGTTGTCTCACTGTCATTGAAGAAGGCAGCTGACAACAAGGTTCCAGCCTTGCCAACAAGACTTAAAAACAATCAATTTTGACTCACTGTTAAAACTTAGTCACGATATTAATTGTGCTCTGTGTGAGATAATGACAGGTATGATCCAGTGCCTTCGAGAACAATGAGGGGTTTGTCATCAGCTTCTGAAGGAACAGGATGGAGGATTCGTTCTTTATTTTTGTTTCATCCAAGTGACAAGAACCATGTAGGACAGCAACTGAAGTATTTCAGCGTGAAGCCCTGTTTCTTCCCAAATCTTGCTGGTCAGTAGTTGGTGACATAGTTAACTAGTGACCTAGTTGTCAGTAGTGTGATGAGAAAAGTACACAGTGAATGATTTCATCTCTGTTTTACTTCAGCATTTCTTGCATGTCCTTTAGCAGCCACTGCCCATTGCTGTCTGAAGCAGGATACCAGACTTCATCAGTCTAGACTAGCACAGCAGCCTCTGGCTTTTTGTAAAAAACAGAGGGTGCATTTATTTTCCTGTCTGCCAGGCTGGATTCAATATCCATGAGAATACTCACTAGACTGCTCCCTGCTTGCAACCTCCACAGAACTAAGCCCATGCTTCACCCACGCTGGTCAAATATGGGAGCAGGCTGCCAAGGGGGATGGTGGAGTCCCCGTCCCTGTAGGTATCCAAGAGCTATGTGGATGTGGCACTAAGGAAAATGATCAGGTAGCAGGACTTGGTAGGTCAGGTTGATGGTTGGACTTGATGATCTTGAGGGTCTTTTCCAGCCTAGCTAATTCCATGATCCATATGTTTGCAGCACTGTGCCCTAGCCTGCCTTCTGCTGTGTGACTCCAGACAGCCTTGGGTTGGCCAAGCAAGTGAATCTCGGAGAATGCAGCAGTGGGATGACACAAAGAAGACAGGGGGTATAGGAGGTGTCATACCCACCGTAGGATCAGCTGTGGAGCTAGTGCCTACCCAAGCTTTGTCATCTGTAGGGCTGATTGTTGTTTTCCTCCCATTCTGCATGGAGAACAACCTGCCTAATGCGTCACAACCAGAGTAACTTGTGTGCCTGCATTTAAATGTGAACAGAGTGACTTCTCAGTACCAGCTAGAGAATATGAACATAGCCACATTCCATCATGCACAAATAATTACGCAAGAAGCAAGGGTCACAAGACCTCTGGTGAAAGAAGGCAAAGGAGGTCTGAGAGAACATAAGGTTCGTATCATCAGAAGAGGATTAGCCCGTGTTTATGTAGTTAGGTGGATAGTGTGAAATGTGATTCAGATGTTTCCATGAGCATGATCCATATAAGTATGAACTGGATAAAGCTGCCAGATTTCTATGCAGCTCAGTTGTGCTTTAGGGAACTGTCCCACGCCTGATGCTGTGCTGGAGAGGAAGGAGGTGATGTTCCCCCCCAAGGGAAACTTTGTCATGCAACAGCACCCATATTTTCCCAACCAAAGGCTGCACCAGCCACTTTGCCAGGAATGGGAGAGCCACACCCCATCTACAGAAAATAGAGAGGATTGCAACAAACATCCCTTAAAAAATGCACAGCTCGTAATGGCTGCAGGCCGCAGCAGGCCATTTTCTATCCTTCAATTAGCGATCATCCACATGACTCACCAGCGAGCACTGCAGCAAAAGGACCTGCAATCTGCAAGGGCCATATCTAAGTATTCATTGACAGGACTGGTAGCACCACTTTTTGGAAGATTACCCAACTTCTCTTTATAAGATCCCGTTTTAAGTTTGCTTACAGCTCTGCCAACCTTTTATCAGTTCCAGCTCACGTTTCAAGCCTCATGCCTGTGTACAGCGCATAGCTTGTTTGTTGGCTTTGGTGGTTTATTTAGGTTGAGTTTGAGGAAGATACCTTTCTTTCTTCCTTTCTTCCTTTTTTCCTTTTCTTCCTTCTTCCTTTTTTCCTTTTCTTCCTTCTTTCCTTCTTTCCTTTCTTTCCTTCTTTCCTTCTTTCCTTCCTCCCTTCCTCCCTTCCTTCCTTCCTCCCTTCTTTCCTCCTTTCCTTCCTCCCTTCCTTCCTTCCTTCCTTTCCTTTTAACTGGTTCAGCTGTTTCTAAGAGTGAGCTTTGTAAAAAAAAATATTATGACTTTTTTCCTATGTTTTCTTTGTAAGGCAGAGAACTGAAATTTGTACAGTTAGTGGTCCTAGAGCAGTAAATTTGACATGAAGTCCACCACCACCACTGCTGGTGGTAACTAGATTACAAATGAGAACCAATCCAACCTGCAATAAGTGAGCAGGTGAGGCTGGTCCTTCCTTATAGCAGCTACTCCCAGATGCACCAGCAGCATGGAAGCACTATCATCTTTTTGTCATTATGAAAGCCCAGCAGTTAGGCTGTTCCAAAGGAGCCAAATGAGAGAAGACTGAGGAGTCTGAGATGAGCACTGAAGCAGAAGAGAAGGGCTTGATGATCTGGGGCTTCATGAAGAATCTGGGGTCACAAGAGTGTCTGCAAGTCAGAGAGTACAACCTCTAAGAGTGACAGGGACCAGACAGCTTCAACCTTTTACAATGATCCCCATTCACATGTGGCACCATCATCATGACAACATCATCATGAACAGGGTCTGGCCATCTCAGGGAGTGAACATTAACTGAAGAGAGCATAGGCATCATAACTGGGGAAGGCAACCTACTGTGGTCATAGAGTGATCCACTCCTTCCTGGCAAGGATGAGGTCTGCTTGGACCAAGAGTGAGAGAATGACCCGTGAGCCTATCGTTGCTATCTGCCTCTGTCATCAGCTTTCTTATAGTTCAAAGAAGTGAGTTCTGACAGTTCATACAAACTAATTTAGAAGAGGCTCTAACTAATTCTGTGAGGTTAATATGTTCCACATGCTCCGGGCAGATACGTGAGAATGAAAGGCATGTGGCTGCTCCTTGGACCTGGGAGATTGTTATGCCAGAAAGCCACCATCAATCAATCAATTAGAATTGATTTATTAGAGGAGAGATGAAGGACAGCATAGATACTGTAATCCTGTTTTCTGAACAATGGGTCTGATTATGTATAAAGCCCAAGCATTCCTGAGCCGTGGCCCTGCAATAGGACGAGGTGTTTGGAACAGGATCAGAGACTGCATGTGGTGGGAATAGCATAGAATCATAGAATGGTTTGGGTTGGAAGAGACCTCTAAGACTGTCTAGTTCCACTCCCCCAACCCCCACTATAGACCAGGTTGCTCAAAGCCCCATCCAGCCTGGCCTTGAATGCTTCCAGGGAGGGGGCATCCACAACCTCACTGGGCAACCTGTTCCAGTGTCTCACCACCCTCACAGTAAAGAATTTCTTCCTGAAATCTAGTCTAAATGTACCCCCTTCCAGTTTAAAGCCATTTCCCTCCATCCTGTCACTACATGCCCTTATAAAAGAGTTTCCCACTGCATAGACCACCATTCATATATGGTTGGGCTAGATGATCTTGGACGTCTTTTCCAACCTTGATGATTCTATGATTCTAGGGGAAGAGGAGGAAAAAAAGACGAGGGTTTCTTCAGTGAGACCAGGCAACTATAAAGAGGGAACAGTAATAAAAGGAAAGAGGTAGTAGAAGAGGGGAAGAGAACTAGAGGGCAAAAGCTTGAGGAGAGGAGGGAATAAAGCAAAAAAGAGATACTTAGATGGTTGGGTTATGTTAAGCAGAGTGAGGATGAGTGAGAACCTGTCACGTTCTCACTTTTCATCATTACTGACTAGAACAGGACTAGAGATGCAGGAACTAGCTTGTCCTGCCTCCCAGACCCAGTCTTACCTGCATGCACTGTGCCACAGCGGAGGATTCTCCAACAGCTAGGCTGCAATTGAAAAAAAAAGCAGAAACAAGTTCACAAGTCCTCCCATTGAGGTACATGCTGGTCCCCATACCTGTACAGGAGTGTGATGGGATCAGTCTGGGCAGGTGTTTAGAGCACCAGAGGGCACCAGATAGCAAGTGGTAGCTAAGTCCTTGGGGCTACAGAGCTGATGGGGTAGGAGCAGAAGGGCAGAAAGCAAGAAGGGCTGTGTGTCACGGGGGTGGACACATCAAGAAACACATAGATTTTTTCATTTGCTCTTTCTAACCATTTTGGAATAAATCTCAGGATATGTGGCTCCTGGGATTTCTCTCTCTGCACTGTCAAATCAAGGAAACGAGGCTACAGTGTAAATTTATCTCTACCTCTCCTGAACTGGGTGGGCCTATTAGCCCCGATGTAGCCTTGCACAAAGTGTAAAATATGTTGAAGAAAAGGAAACCACCAGAACTACTTCACTTTGCAAGCAGGGTGTAGAAGCCATAGAAGCCATCAGAGGTCAGGGAAAAACTTTCTGCATTGCGCTGCCTCTTGCAGACCCCTCAGCCCTCTGCAAAAGACACTGTCTGTATGCCAGGGACGCTTGTCCCTGAAGCCATTGGCCTCAGTTGTCCTCCTGCCCTCTGTTAACAACTGTGGTAGCCAGAAGGCCCGGAGGCACTGATGGTGACATACATCTCTGCACCAATGCCATCACTCCAACTCTGGAAAAATCAGGCTTCCTTTTTTCCCCTCTCTGTCCTTGTGCTTCTGAAATTAGATTTCCTTAGATGTAGGGCAATTAACATGAGTCCTCTCCTCAAAAAAGGCACTTTAGTCAGGCTACAGACCTAATTCTTCAGCTGCATGACAGAGAGAAGCATTACATCTTTCATACACAGATCAAAAACAAGTCTTGTGGCTCTAATGGGCTCTTGAAGAGAAGCAGCTGTAGCTGAAGCAGACTCCCAGCCTGCAAAGCATTCGGGGGAAGAGAAAATACCCTACCTGGCATGATGATTTATGGATGTGTTCAGAGTGAGACTTTCAACTCTTCCCCAGCTACACAGCTATCTTCTCTATCTCCTCTACAAAACATACCATCTAAATCCCCATTTAGCCTCTCTTGTGCTAAGCTTTTTGGTCAGGTCACTTCATTTTTAGCCTTGCATTTTGTCACAGTAATTGTTCAGAGCAGGGGAAGCCTGCTTTGCAGAGGTCACCTCAGTGTCTGCCAAATTATCTGCTGTAGCTCCGACAGCTCCTTGCTTAAACTCACTTTCTTTTTGCTCTGTTTCACAGTAAGCTGGGCCACCAAGGGGGAGAGGATGTGGTTTACCAATCACACCAGAGATTAGAAGCACCTTGTTTTGGAACGAAAACTAAGAAACACATGAGGATGCTGCTGAATAGCAATAAGCATTCAGGAAACCTTGATGTGTCATCTTAATCATCTTCCTATTCATGAACACACTTGAAAGATCTCTCAGGGTTATGATAAGGAGTCACTCACCAGTGTTACAAAAATACAAAGAGTTCTGTTTTGTCAAAGCAGCAAGCCACAACACGCAAGCAAGCGCTGTATGCAGAATGCTTTTCACCTCCATGTTCCCATCCAGAACTGTATTTACCCTTGATAAATGAAGAACTATGTCCTACAGCTGCGCTACATATTTCAGTCTAACAAGGGCAGGAGGAAGGTCACAGTGATTCTAGAGCTCTGTCTATGGGGACAGAAGGACTTAGGCTGGATCACGCACCCCTTGCTTCATGCAGCTCAGCCTTGGGCTGTTTCCCTAGGCCCTTGTTTTCCTGCGGACATAGCAACAGCTTATGTACGCTGCCCTGCAGTTAGACTTGGCTAGGTCATGTGTCTCTCCCTTCTTTTACCAAATGCTGTTCCTTTACACCCTGCTTAACCTTACTTCAGTTCCTGTTTCTGTGCAAGGCCCATACACCAACGCAGAAGTGAAAGCAGCTATTTCTGTTTCTTTCCACTGCTCTGAGCACTGTCTGAGTGCCTGAAAATGAGTAAGGGCCATAGACACATCTGAGAGGCCAAGCGGGCCTCCGGTTCCAGTACAGATCAAAAGAGGCCCTTGTACTGACCCCCCAGTGCAAAACTCCGAGCCTTCCTCAAGCAATGGGAGCTTGCTCTGCTGCCAGCAACGTGTGGCCAGGTCCCAGGTAGGCTCAGGTGGGGATTCACCTCATCAAGCATGGGCTGTCTAGTGAGTTCAGACCACCATCAAGGTCTCTTCCGCACACAGCTTGAGAAGAAGAAAAAGAAGTGCTCTTCACAGCCATTTTATACCTATCTGGGGCTGGAACAAATTGTTCCTGGAAGGTGCCTCTTTGTCTCCACGGAGAGTGGAGACCAGCTCTGGCTCGCTAGTGAGCTATCAGATGGCTGGAGTTGGGTGAAAGGAGTCCAAACCATCTTGAACAGCTATGTTTGTCTGGATCTTCTGCCAGTCTGTGTGTTGTATCTAGGATTTCCCGGTGCTGCTACTTCCAAGGCATCCAGAGGGGTGTTAGGTGGTGCCTCCCCTACCCTTAATGGTATCTAAAGAATTAAGCCCCAAAAGTTCCTTAAACAAGTAGTTCTGTGAGCAGTGCATCTGGCGACTCCTAACCATTTCCTATGGATTTGTTTACAGCTAAATTCTCTGATGCCTAGTAACGTACAAATGCCAATTACAACTTCTCCCACACTTGGGGATCTCATAATGATCCACTCCCACGTAAACTGCCTGATGTCAACCAAGAGTTTTGCCGGGGCCTTTCCGCCAGCAGAGGCGTATGCAATGTGTCTCCTCTAGAGAGCCAGCTCTTTGCCTGATGGGAAGTAGCCTAAGAGTTCAAAGATCTGGGTGGGATGGCAGAAACATCCAGTTAGACTTCCAGCAAATGCAGCAACCCTCTTAAAACCACAGGAAGTGCCCATTTGCCCATTTATACTGTGAAAAATTAAACTAAGAATGCAAAAGTTTTTTCTTCGTCACAGCTTCCAAAGAGCAATGTTTTTCACCTCTACCTTTTTTGCCGTTACATCATGCCTTTGATGGCATGGGCTTGGCATATGGTAGGAAGAAGCAGTTGTTTTTGTTATTCAGATACAGAGCACCTTACAGTATGCAGGTAACTGCTGAGCTGGGTGGAGGTTTCCTAGTGGAAAATTGTGCCTCCCTTTCCAAAGGACAAAAAAAGGAGGTACTTGGAAAGATAAAGGGCAATTCAGTCCTTTGTATATTCATATCATAAAACTGAATAAGAAGTAATTACCATATGTGAGGCAACTAGTTCCTACACCCTCTGCAACCTGGATGACATCCTTCTGTGTCATCAAAATAAGAGTCACTTGCACAAAACACCTTATCTCAGTCACCTGAGCTCATACATACAAAAGGAGAAGACTAAAGTCTCCTAAATCACATATATCTGCAAAGAAATAAATTACGAGGGCTGGAACTCCATTTCTTTCTCCAGAACTATTGGCACAAGGACAGGCATGTGATTTTATCCCTAAACAGGGTGTTCCTTAGGCTCTTTGCCAGTTTAATTGGCTTATTCATATCCTTCCCTTCCAGATTACCTCAGGGTGATTTACATGTTGGAGGCCTATAAACACGGATGATTCAGTGCATGAGAACCAAAAACACTGTTCAGTGTCTGACAGGGTCCTCACCAGCTTTTGCCCCCAAATTAATTGCTCTTATTGGAACAATTGGAACAACCTAGCCTATAATCAAACTCTGACATCATCCTAATGCTATACAGAAAAAAAAAAAAAAAAAAAAAAAAAAGAGTTCTAAAATACAATGAGACTAATGTCATTTATTTATGTTTTGGAGTTTTTTGTTTCATTTTGGTTTTGGTTGTGTTTGTTTTTTTCCAGGTATTCTGTAGGAGCAACCAAGAAAAAGTGCCAAATGAGGAGATAGAGGTGCTCCCAATCACCTTCTTCAGTCTACTGGGCATTTGGAAGACAGTCTTCTTTTGATTTGCTATGAATAAGCCTCTTATGCTAAGCTCCAAAGAGATGCAAACACAAAGATAAGTTCATTTCCTCTCCTTACAAAACATAACTTTTCTTACAGCAGTTCAATAGCTACTTCGTATGGTGTTATTCTGAGTGAGTACATGAATTCCCATTGAATGGAGAACCAGTTTCCTACCGATGTTGAACCTGAACTCTGTATCTAGGAAATGTTCTGCAGGACAATTCAAGCCAACTTTACCTCCAGCAAAAAACAAAACAAGCAAAGGTTGTATTCAGGAACAAAGAAAAGACTGAGAAATGTTTGTTTTGACATTTTGTTGATTAAAACCCTGAACTTCCATGTATCTTTTTCTTCCTACAACATGAACAGCTTTGATAAAACACACCAGAAAACTTTACAGAGCATACTGCTCTGCATTTTTGATATATGCTATGCTTGTTTCAATGCTCTCACAATAAATAGACACTCAGTCTCCCTTCCAGGGAAGATTATTTCATATAATCTGTATAGAGCCCATGCTCAGACAGCCCCCATTTCTTCCTTACACTGTATATCCCTGCAGTGTCTTTTTGTAAGAAAACTCCCTGCTTCTAAACCAACCCTTCTACCAGCTGCACGGCCATGAAAGCAAATCCACCACCCTTCCTGTACACTTCTATTTCTGCTTCTAAAAAGCTCTCCATGCTTAATGCTCATCTCCCAAAGACCATCAAAGACCATCAACTAGCACTTTTTAATCCATTTCCCAGTAAGATCTACATAATGTCTTTAAAAGTCATTACTTGCCTCACAAGGGATTCTCACTATTTGGGTACCTGTTTTCCCAACGTCTTTGGAATATCAACTGCTAATAAAGTTTGTATTCTTTAATAACAGAGTTTACGCACTTAAATGCCTGCCGGAGGATGAACACATTTGCACTATGCCAGCTGAAGTATTTCAAAGTCCAGCACTTTTAAATCAGCACAAATGCCTTAAAACAAGTTTCCCTGTTTGCACTGACAGTTGTGGTTGCAGGTGTTACGCATGTACAAGCTCTGTCTAGATATTAAAGCTTGCACACAAACTCATTCATATTTGCATTCACTGACTGTGTTTATCTATGAAAAATCTGCAATACATTTGTCATGCCCACACTGACTTTATATAACATGTTCATGCAGAAGTTCCAAGCAACATCACAGAATTATTACCATCCACATATGTAAATGCAAGCAAACCACTCCATGAAGCTTTTAATATATAACATAGGGAGAGCAAGCAGGTAATGAAATGGTGGGAAGAACGAGGGGTGAACACCCTCGAATTAAAAGCATATATGTATATAATTTTTCTAAATGGCAGGAATGCTTCACTCCTACTGAATACCTTTAAAACAATTATACCATATGCAAGCTAGTAAATAAGATTCAGATCTCATAAGAGGTCCATTACAAGACTAGTGTATTTGAGAAGTTGCTTAAGAGAGAAATAAGCCCTGTACTCCATATTCACTGCAGGAAACTGGCAACCCTGAGAACGCCACCTCTTTGATCCACCACGAGAAAAGATAATAAGAGTGTATGTACTCACCCTCCTCTGGTTTTCACTTTCTTCAAGGAAAAGAGTTCTGCTGATTCAGGGCTCTGGCCATGGCCTGAGAGAATTTTGTTCTTACACTCCCTACACATCAAATATCTACTTTTTTAAAAGTTCTCAAGATTTTCTGGCTCTTTACTTAATGCAGGCAATTCTAGTAACAGGCATTTCTTTGTTGCTTGTCACTCAAGTATTTTAAGCACTTTGAGTCCTGCATTTTATACTTTTGTCTGAAGGAGTCAGCTCTGGCCTTCAGCTCTTTGTTTTGTTTCAAAACCTTATTGAACACGTTGTGCTACTCTGAGATCCCCTCAAGGACAGAATGTTTTCTTTTGCCACGATAAGTCCTCTTCTGAATGTCTGCAACATACAACCAAATGCAAAAAAACAAAGTTCTCTTTCATTTATTCTCACTAGGATTATCCTCATGGCCTTTCAGATGACCATGGACGTATTTTCCTTGGGAATGCCCAGGTGGCAGCTACTTATTCACAGCTTATATTGCAACAGGGGCTGACTGCTGCAATAGGTCTGTTCCCTTTCAGTGCCTTCCCTAAAACCCCACAGGTGAGCATGAGCCACGCAAGCACAGGTATTGCGTAGAGAACCTGCTCCTGCTTCCACTGGAGTCAACAGCAAAACAAAACAGCCTAGGAGTCAGAGCTTCCCTTTCTTTACTCTTATTTAAATGTCAACCAAATGTTTTATGTGGTTGTGTATTAAATAATAATAACACAATCATGCCCAAAGGCTCCAATTAGGACTGGAAGTCGCTGCAGCCGGGTTGTGCCAACGCCAGGGAAGGGGCGGCGGGCTGGGAACAAGCTGCTCCAAGCATGGTGAGCAGTTCTCCTTGGCTGTGTGTGGGAGTTTGGTGAGACCTAGGCTTCCAGAGTCATTTTTTTAATGTCAAGATATAGGGTAACCGAGAAGGCATGCAAAGAGGTTTTCTTCAAAGTAGTTGAGCCCACAAAGGGAAAAAAAAGAGAATATGGAGATGTATATGCTAATTCTGACTAATTAAAGAAAAGCGTTGTACTGGAGCTGTGTAGTCTTTATGATCTAGTATTAAAACAAAGGGTGATTTGCCTTCCTTTCACAGCAGTGTAACCTTGGCAAGCTCTGCTTGCCACAGTGATGTTGCTCCTTACACCACTGAGAGCACAGTATCAGGCCCGGACCCCTCAGGAAGGACTGGGAAGCTGATAACAAAACAAAAGGGCAAACAGAGGCATGCGGGGAAGGCAACTGAAGAGGGGAATGAGAATAAGCATGTTGCTCTTGGCAGAAAACAACTGGCAAAAATTAATTGTGTACTTGGTCTCTTGCTCAGCTTTACTTTGTTATGAAATGGGATTTGTTTTTATTATAGAGGAATATATTTCAGCAGATGAATCTGAGCTAGATAGGCTTTGTGGCAGAAGCGTGTTTTATAGGAAGATCTGCATGAAGACAGAGCTAGAGCCATCAGAAGAAAGTAGGAAGAGGTAAGGCAGGAAGTGATCAGAAGAAAGCTGGGATCAACCACAATCCATGGGAGCACACAAATCCCAAATTAAAGCCATGGCAGAATGATGCAGGACCTCCAAGTGGGGCCTGAAATCAAAGGGAAAAACAGCAAGCACCCAAGGGGCACAGTGGTGGTGAAATGCTGCTGTGTAATGATGAGATACTGTATCTCCTGCAGTAGGGAAAAGAGACACCTCAAACTGAGTGAAAAGGAGGAGTTCATTACAGAACCATGGAATGGCTTGGGTTGGAAGGGATCTTAAGGCCACCTATTTCCAACCCCTTGCTGTGGGCAGGGCTGCCACTCATCAGATCAGGCTGCCCAGGGCTCCAGCCGACCTGGCCTTGATTGAACACCTCCAGGGATGGGGTATCCACAGCTTCTCTGGGCAACCAAGGATTAAAGATTCCCTGGGAGAAATAGGCCTTAGAAATACATGGAGGAATAAAAAACAGACCAAAAGCAGATTGCACATGAGGAAGAAAGAGGAACAAAGAGTTTGGAAGATGTCACCTTCTCCATGGTGGTAGAGAAACAACAAGAGATTTCCAGCAAATGAAGTCCTCTGCTTGCATTTTGTGGATGGAAAATGTGCACTTAGTTGAGAGGTATTGCATGGGATTGGAAGAGGCGGAAAGAGGCAGAAGTGGAAGAGTGGAGAAGGAGAGAAGTGGATGAAGAAGCAGATGTGGAGAGATGACAGGGCACACATCATCTGCCAAACCAGTGATGCAGAAGGGAAGCTGCAGAGGGAGACGAGGTTTTTGAAAACAAAATGGAGCCAGACAATACCTGGGGAAAAAAAAAATAGAGGAGAGAGAAGAATGGAAAAGACAGTTAAGATACTGAAAGAGAAATTTAACTCTTAGGAAATGATCTGAGAAAATAAGAGTTTCAAATAAACTCATCAGTTTTTCATTGTTCTCTGTAGAAAGTGAGTTTTAGAAGTGACGAGTTTGCAAGTACAAGCCAGGCATCCATTTCTTCAGCGTGCACTCCAAACTAGAGGGGTAGGTCTTGCAAGTGGACAGAATGGAAGGCATCGAGTCCTCCTCCTATATCTGAAGAAACATCTGCATAGTAGCCTCAAGTTTAAACACAGTTCTGAGTGATATCAAATGGTTAATAAGCCTCAGCTGTCACTTTGTCTTGGGCTAGTTTGGTCACTAGCACACTGGCATGGAAGAAAAGCCTGATTGTTGCATCTCAGACCTGAAAAGTTGCATAAGGTCATGGAGGATCTGGGCTTCAGTCCACCCAACAGTTGAGAAGTTGACAACTCCAACCGAGCTTAACTTCAATGGCTCTTAATTCATGGGTTCAGGATTACTCATGTGAATAACATTTGGCCTGTAATTTCTTTCACCATTCCAGTTCAACATATTTTTAGTAGACTTGACTCTGCTCTCCAGCTAATATGCAGTACCTTGCTGCTCCTTTACCAACATAATCACTAGGGAACAGTTGTCTCACACAGATGTAATAAAAACTCTTGGAAAAAGTCTTTGCAGAAGAAAAGTGCGGTTTTCCTTTCTGCTAAAGCACCGTGGCAGTTTTCTAAGGTCAAGAGCAAAGCAGAGCTCAGTTTGATGCAGTGTGTCTGTAAAAACTGTCAGGGAACCTATTGTAAGAAGTTCAAATACTCTCTACAAAGGAAAAAGGAAGGAAAATAACAAAAAGACGGAATGCAGGTGTTGCTTTGTTTTTAAGTGTTTGACAGTGAAGTGTAAGAGTGTGCAGCACATAAGGATGTTGCATTGGTTCTTCAGGTCGCAGTAACATTTCTAGCACCTCATGGAAGTGCCTCCTCATACCCCATCATCCCAGTGAACAATAAGATGGTGTAATTCACAGGAGATGGAAAAGTGCATCGTTCCACCCTTTGACAGTGTTGACACCTTCCTGAACTTGCAGAGGCAATTGCAGTAGTTAGAACTGCAAAGTTTTACTTGCTGTTTCCTAATTATTCTATATCCAGGTCCACACCATTCTTGCTTATACACCAGTGAGCTAAGTAATTTTCCTTTTATAGCCTCAATG
>PPHD01011258.1:2859-17437 GCA_002909625.1 Bambusicola thoracicus | reverse complement strand
ACATCACACCACGACCCGACATCGCACTGTGACCCAACCTCACGCTGCACCCGGGGGCTTCTCCCAGCCCCACGGCACTGTCAGAGCTGTACAAACCCAGGGGTCATGCAGGGCCCATGTTAATAAGATGTGAGAAAAAGAAGAGGCGCGTGCAGCAAGCTGGGGCAGCCCCAGGGCAAGCACACTGTGGGATCGGCTCCGAGCAAACACCAGGGGCCATCCTAACTGCAAGTCCACTGCAGCTTTTAGAAAGCGCACTATGAATGCAAATGCAGCAGTGGCCAAAAGCCACCATCACCAAGCAGCTACCTAATGCCCAGTGAAGAAGGAATGGGATGCTCCCAGTAATCCCTAATCAGAGACACAAGCACTGTCCTCCACTTTGCTCCTCATGCAGGATGCCACAGTGGGTCTCCTCTCAGCCCTAGCACATTCATTTCCAAGCTGGGTTGTATGGCAAACAGGTATTGGATTGGAAAGATTATGCTTTTACAAAGTAGAAATGAAATAAAGATGGTACCTGTGTCTTAGCATTACTGAAAGGTTCCCAGAGGGAGGATCTCTATCTGNTATCTGGAGATCCTCCCTCTGGGGGAGTCAGCCCTTAAATGGGGTCTAGGAGGTCAACTGCATTCACCTGTGCCCCTGCAGCTGACCTCAGGTGGTCAATCAGAGGTTCAGGCCGTGATTCAACAGTTCCCATACACTGGGTGCACTGGGACAGCACCCGGTCTCCATGTCCTCAGCATGTCACAGAGAGCAAAGAGAGAAAATCAGAGAATCATAGAGTCATTAAGGTTGGAAAAGACCTCTAAGATCATCTAGTCTAACCGCAANCAGATAGAGATCCTCCCTCTGGGGGAGTCAGCCCTTAAATGGGGTCTAGGAGGTCAACTGCATTCACCTGTGCAGCTGACCTCAGGTGGTCAATCAGAGGTTCAGGCCGTGATTCAACAGTTCCCATACACTGGGTGCACTGGGACAGCACCCGGTCTCCATGTCCTCAGCATGTCACAGAGAGCAAAGAGAGAAAATCAGAGAATCATAGAGTCATTAAGGTTGGAAAAGACCTCTAAGATCATCTAGTCTAACCGCAACCCATCTGATCACGTCCACTGACCATGTCCCTCAGTGCCACATCTCCATGGATCCTGAACACTGCCAGGGATGGTGACCCCCACACCTCTCTGAGCAGCTGTGCCACTGCATCACCACCCCTTCTGAGCATAAGTTTTTCCTAACATCCAACCTGAACCTCCCCTGGTGCACCTTAAGGCCATTACCTCTCATCCTATCAATAAAATAAAACCAATCAATGAAAGCAGCTTCCAGCCCTGCCCCTAGGCTCAGCCCTGTGGGCAGCAGCACAGCACCAAGCAGCCCCCAGTGCTGGCGTGGATGGAGCTGTCAGCACACGGCCCTGGGTTGGGAACAGTTCACTGCAGCCCTGCCCCCAGTGTGCGGCCGCCTGCAGAGCCGTGCTGTGATTTCCTCCAGGAGTCATTTAGCATCACGCCTCTCTGGAGAATACAGGGCTGAGGTTAGCTTAATCTCTTTAACTGCAGTTTCCCCCATTAAGGTCTTTACACAACCTCTGGCCCAAAGTGATCTACTTAGCATTATTTATTTGTCCACTGCAATGCTTGGATGGCCCCTCAGTTGCTGCTGTCAGGGAGGGTCATGGGTTCAGACACAGATTTACGAACCCCGCAGGATGCTCCCATAGGAAAGCTCCGTGTTTCCCAGCCTCCGTGCAGCCACCAGCCTCGCCACTTACTGCAATCTGCTTCTGGACAGATGTCATTAGAAGGCAGCAAAGCCACACAGAGGTGTCAGTGGCAGTGCATCTGCAAAAGGGTTGCACAACCAAGTGCTGATGGGAGCCAACTGGTTCCCATGAAGCAACGTTTCTTCTATGTAATACCAAATCATCCCAGAGGTGGATCCACATGGATACAGGTGAAAGTGTAAGCCTTAAAACCATTCAAGTAGTTCTTTAAAAAAACAATGTACAAATAGGATAAAACTATAGTAACCGTTATTTCCCAAACACAGCAGAAGCAGGAGGACAGCTGGTGATGCCAAGGGGTGACCAGGGTATGACAGCAGAGATTAAAACCACATGCAAAAGGCTGAAACGATCTGCACTGCCTTCTGCAGATTTCAGTTGTCCCCAGAATGGAACATCCTCTTCAGAAAGACCCAACTGAGCAACCATCTTAAGATGGGAGAGCCAAAAGGGATCAACTAAAAACAGCAAAACCGATCAACCGAGCAATGCAATCACTCTGAATGGCCACGTGGGACTCAGACATCTGCACTGCAGGATTCCAAGCTCACAAAAGCCAAACCAACTCATCCTGGGGCCAAAGGGAAGCTCCTTCTGCTCACAGCAAAAGGACATCCAGTGGCATTCAGCAAGAGGACGGTCATGGACGAGAGAGCTGCGTTATAATCCATCCAGTTCAGAAGAGAAGTGATCTAGAAGGATTCAAGTTTATTAATGAGACAAAAATCATGCAGGCTGGCCACAGCTAAAAGCGGACTTTGAATGGCTTTGTGTTGAGAGTCTCACAGCACTAAGTGGCATTGAGGAAATGGAAGATTAAATTTAATGTCAATAAATGCAAAGTAATGCACTGGAGAAAAGCAATTCTGACAACACAGGCACGACAATGGGCCTTAAAATAGCTGTTATTGTCCAGAGAAGAAATGGTGCATTCATCCCGGAGAGTTCACTTCCAACTTTTGCTCAGATCTCAGCGGCTGCCATTCAAGATTTAGGAGTTATGAGGGACAGAACAGAGAATAAAAGGATAAAGCACATATTTTCCACCTGCTAGGAACAGAGGGGTGAGGAACACAGATGGAATGGCATGGCACGCACAGATGAGGAAGAGATGATGCAGAGGGACAAAGAGATGCACACACCATCCCAAGACAAAACAGGGAATGGCTCTTCCTCGGCGCTCACAACCCAGACTCAAGCTGCAGCCACTGGAAGCAGTGCTGCTGGAACCAGCACCGTGTGGGAGTCCTTCCTGCAGGGCCAGCAGCAAAGCCTCCTGCTGTGGCATGGAGGGACCCAGAACAGCACTGAGCCAAGTGGGAGGGGGAGCTCAGTGCGAGCCCTCAAGCCAAGGGGAGGATTGCCGGGTGCTTCTGTGCCACATGGGCATCAGACAGACCTCTCCTATGCCCCTGCCCCAGCACCTTCCCCAGCCTCCCCTTTTGTTCCTGCACACTCGAGGCAGCAGTATTCAACAGACAGCATTCATTTATCTCACGGACCGGCTGGTTTTCCATGTGCGCCGCTCACCAAATTATTGTCATTACATTATTTGGGGGGTATGAGGACTTAAACTCATTTACCCGGGCCTTTCAGAGCCTGCAAAGGAGTTCAAGTTCTTCACAGAGGCACACAAAAAAATCCGTCCACTGAAAGCTACAGGGAGCAGCAGAATTCAGTCTTAAGACTGACATGGAAATAGATTAATTTTTTTTCCCCCATTTCATATTCTAATTACAATTCTTCTCCCCCTACTATTTTCTGTTCTCATTACAGTCTTAAAATTGCTCTGCAAATTCTGTACCTTATTCTGCTCTTCCTACCATCTTTGTCATGGAAATGAGAAACAGAATGTATAAGCACGAAAATATTGCCGAGATCAAAATTCTGCTTAACCCTTTCTGGTGTGACTCCAACAGGAGGCAAAAGCAGCACTGCCAGCAGAGCACAAAGCAGACTGCTCTCCATCCACCCATCCATCCATGCAACCATCCATCCATCCATCCATCCATCCGTCCATCCATCTGTCCGTCCATCCACCCATCCACCCACCCACCCACCCATCTGTCCTCCTCTCAGCCAAAGCAAAAGACGGTGCTTGGAGGAATGCTCAGATGTGCTCACGCTTCCCTTGCACTGTGCATGGGGGAGGGGGTTGGGTTTTTTTTTCCATCCTGTGAGGACAGATCCTGTTCAAACGGCTGTGTTTGGCTGTAGCTGCCTGGTGTGCTGCTGGCTGGAGGGAGGCGCACAGTGCCACAGCATCCCTATGCCCCACGTACATCACATCCCATCCTCCTTGGAGCATAGAGCTGCTGTACAGCCCAACCAGACCCTTCCCAATTTCTCTCAAAACTTGGGAATCATGAAATCCTTTGCCATGGGGACGCAGCCCTGCCTTCACCCCAAAGCACCCCATCCCACTGCTGACTGCACTCAGGGCCATTCAGACCGACGGAGCTGCTCATCTCCAGCATCTACATCACATCCTCTCCGAAACCCAGCAACAAGCACACCCTGCATTGTTTATCAGCTTACGCAGGTGCTGGAGGTGTTTATCTGCAAAATAAACCCAGGGCCCTTGCTAAGCTTCTCCTGCAGCTGAATAATCCCGAGAGCAGTGAGTGCCTCTGCCATGTGCATCGATGGGGAGGGAGGGAGGGGAGTGAATGCAGCACGTTTCCTGGCACTGGGCTGCTATGTAGACAGTCTGAAACAAATACAGTAAGTGATAATGAGACTTAACTGCACCGCCTGCCCCGCTGCTAACACGTGTAATTCACAGGAAACGGGGAGAGGCAGAAAGCGTCCAAAGATCTGAAAGAAGCCGAGGAGGCTCTGCGCAAGGAGTGCTGCGAGTGTCAAAGGCATCTAGAAACACTGTTTTTTTGCAAGATAAAACCTCGGGCTGAGATAAAAATAGAGCTTCTACCTGTCTGCCTCTGCAGCAGTAGCTGGTGCTGCTCCGCTGTGCAGGTCCTTATGGAGGTGCTGATTTTGGAAGGGAAACAACAGCCCTGAAATGGCTAAAGGAGGGGAGGGAGCAGTTGGGAAGAAAGCAGCCACAAGCCAGCACGTTTGTCTATCTCATTCACAGGAGGACTTTGCACCGTGGGCAGCGGTGCTGTGATGCTCAGCCATGCCTGGGGATGGATGCAGCCTGATCTGTCTGTAGGTGTTCCTGTTCATTGCAGGGGAGTCGGACTAGATGGCCCTTAAGGGACCTCTCAACTCAAACGATCCCATGATTCTGTGATTCTCTGCAGGCACCCATGGGGTGCGGATGCGACATCCATATCCTGCATGGGAAGGGTCTGGAAAACACCTCTTTGTTTCTTCTCAACTGCGAAGTGAAATAAAAAAATAATAAATGCACACTCAACTGCATGTTAAAGAGGGGGAGGAAGGGCAGAGGCTGCTGGGAGCTTTATCCCATAGGAGCGGGCATCGTGCTCCTGGTGCTGCCCACTGCCAGCTGGGCGAGCTGAGTTCCTGCACCCAAATATCTCCCAGCAAACTCCTCTAACTCACAGCACTGTGAGCGCTGCTGAACGGCCCTTCATCAAGTAAGATGGGAATGTCAATGGGTTATTTCCAAAGCCTCTGCTCTCTCAGCAATGCAGACACCGTCTGCTCTCATGCAGCCCAGCCCGAAGCTCAGCCCACGCCATCCACCTGCAGGGCTCAGCTCAGCACCTACAGGCACCCGTCCCCCAGCACTCCTCACCCGGATGGAGATAAAGAATCGATTTTCAAAGCAACCTTAGCAAGAATGGGAGCATTATGCAAAGCTGACCAAGCGGTGGGGGGAAAGCAATCGCAGAGCCGGTGCTGCAGTCATTTGGAGAGGAATCTGCAGCAGGCAGATATTTGGCACTGGCGACATCTCCTTCCCGCGGCTCTGCGCCCGGCGGTATGCAAATGGCCTGCAGCCGTGTGATTTATGACTTGCAAAAACGGGCTGACAAAGTACAGCTCATCTCACAACTCCAGCGTCGAAGAGCGCGCCTGGAGCGGGGCCAGGGGACCTGCTGTCACCCACCGGCCATGCCGGGTTCTTCAGTGGTAGAAGCAAAGGAGAAAACAGGATTCCCACCAGTGAAGGGCGTCCCTGCGCGGTGTCCCTGTGGGATCAAGCAGATGGAGGCAGCAAGCCATACATCACAGCGTCACAGGGTCATTAAGGTTGGAAAAGACCTCTAAGACCATCTAGTCCAACCTACCGCCACCGTGCCCACTAACCCGTGTTCCTTAGTGCCTCATCTACGTGGTCCTTGAATGTCTCCAGGGATGGTGACTGCACCACCAATGTTCTCCAAGCACATCACTGCGGAAAACACCCCCACAGCCTTAAAACCCTGACCTTGAGGAAGAGCAATCCCATACGGAGCTCAGTGCAAGGAGCGGTTCCAACACAACTCACCGACTCCCATAATTAACAAAAACCCACAGCACCCCTCCCAGGCACTTCTCATTTCAGTTCTTTCTGTTGGAGACCCCTCCATTGAGCTTCTTAATCTTCCCCATGAATTGTAGTGCTGTGTAACGCTTTCATTAGAACAAGGAGGCAATCCATGCTCACTTGTTATAACGTACACCTGAGCACTGACAATCCCCTGTGCTGGAAGCTCACGGAAATTAAGGAAACTAATGAGAAGGAGGCACCTCTGATTATTATTCTGCGCCTGCCTTGCTGTAAGTAATTGACTTGAGTTATCATTACTATTATTACTACTATTATTATTATTACTATTATTAACCCTAACAAAAAGTTTAAAGCCCGTTAATGAGAAGAAGCAGCAGCAGCTTTGCCCGACTAATTAATGGCTTAAATAAAAAGTAAACAAAGGGAGTCTTCCCAATTTGAGCAAAGTCCTGCCTTTCTCCGAGCAGTTAAAAGCAGACTGACAGCTTTATAGATAGGAGAATGGGCGGATAAGATAAACACGCACAATACAAACTTGTCCAAAGCTTTTACAGTCTTTCTCTGCACCACTTCCAGCTCATTAAATTACAGTATTACTATAGATTTGCAGCAAAATTATCTTTTATCTTGGCTTCTTTTAAAGCTATTTGGCATTTGCTAGTATTTTCTATTATAAATCTAATTGCAGATTCCAAACAGACAAGGGCTCATTAAGCCTTAATTATGCACATGTTGTTTTCAACAAACATTTTCATTTGGACTGCTGTGAGCTGTAATTGTTCAGAAGGCACCGCAGCCTCCGAGCTGCACACTTGCTGGGGATGGCAAAAGCTGCTCTCAAGTGGGTCATGGCTGGGCTCAACGACCAACCCGCAGCCCGGGGTGCATGGGATGGGATGAGCCGGTCCTTTGGGAACGCTGCTGGTCCCAGTGCTGGGAGCTGAGGGGCTTTGTCACAGTGGGTTGTGGAACAAGGGTGGGGGCATGGTTTGGGATGGGACACTGAGCATGGTCATCCCTTGCAGAATCTCAGGTTGGTTGAGGTTGGAGGCACTCTGGGTCCCGATGGTCCCACCGTGCCCCAGTAGGGCCATGCAGCACTGCTGCCCGGCACCACATCCTGGTGGCTTTTGGGGACCTCCAAGGAGGACACCCAACACTTCTTTGGTCCCTCTGCCAGTGCTGGGCACCCGCACAGCATAGCGCTGCTTCCTGATGGGCAGTGGGAACCTCCTGCACAGACCTCACCATCCAGACTTCCTCAAACCTCTGCAGAGGAGGAAAAACATCATTTGGATCAACAATTTCAGGTCAATTAATGATCAGGGCTCCAAAGGTAGGCAGGAGGCATTGGATGCTGCTGGACCCAGGAGTTCCTGGCAGGTTTTAGATGGAAACACAGAAGTCTTTGTGCAATCAGTGCTGCAGCTTCCAGCCTAAAATCCGGCCCATGGGGCATCCAATGTATCATCTCTGGAGAAGAGAGATGACCAGGAAAGGACCGGCTATGTTAAGAGATTAGTAACCTGCTTCGTCACATTGCTTTCTGTCCTCAGTGTAGGAGATGACAAATTTCCTGTGTCCCACAGACTCCTGTTGTGCTGTGAGAGGGAAAATGTGCCAGAGCAAGCAAGAAATGTTATGGCCTTGCCCTCAAAAAAGACAACTTTTCAAGCAGCAGTTTGACCTAGAAAGGCTTTCTAGGTCATTTTCACTTGGCATGTATATGGCTGACCTACTAAATCTCACACAATAAAATTACAGGGTTTCAGCCAGTCAGTGTCAGATCGTTCATAACTTCAAGAGGCAGTATTTACAAACTCGCTATTCATGTATTCACAAATAAGGTCTTGCTTGGCTCTTTCTGGCAGGAGAACGCCTGCCCTGCTCAACATTAACTTGTGCTGACGAAGGGAAAAGGTAAAAGCTGTGCTCCCATCTTTGCCTCTCCTCACACAGCGCTCAGCCCCAAATCCCACAGCATTTATGGTCTCGCTGCCCCTTTTTATTTAGAGAAGCAGTCACAAATGGGTTTGCTGTGGGGTGGGGGACTCAGAGAGTGCAGGCACTGACTGCTAAAGGGAGGGCTGAGGGAGTAATTAAGGAGCTCTGCTCTCAGTGTTGTTCCTGGGCTGTGCCTTCTGCATCCCGACTGCTGGTCCAGCCCAGCACAGTGCCCCTGTGTGAACTGCACGGAGATTCCTTCAGGCCACACAGTGGCTCTATTTCAGCTGCACCTCTGCAAAAGAAGCGGTATGTTTCCACTTCCTCGTTATGCACAACTGCTAAGACAAAGAAATCTCCTCGCTGTGGACCCATGGGGGGCAGCAGGGCTGTGCCAGCACCAAGCATTGCACAAGGTAACCACCAGCACCTGGAGGAAGGACTTCCAGGGGTTTGCATCATGGAGATTTAAGCACCCTGGAAGGGTGAAAACACTCAATTTGTGCTGCCAGGCCATCATCTCTCGTTTCCCTCCATTCTCCTGCAACCCCCCAGAGCTGCACGTACAGCACCTTCCCCACCTCCTAATTACAGGCTCCATTGTGCCAGATAATGCAGCCCCAGCAGGCTGCAGGGAGCCTGTGTGTCACCCCACCGGGTCACACTGCTGGCTACAAAAACAGAACAATTAATCACCTCCTCTAGCTGCTAAGTGGGATCAGACACTCGTGTGCTCACTGGAAAGGAAAACAAGTTTGGTTCCTTTAAGGAAAACACAGAGAATCTCCCGAACAGCTGAAAGGTCCTGGTTTCTATCTCCTGAGAAACAGTGTTGTTGTTGCTCTTAAGATGCATATGTAAATCTTCACAAGTCATAGTGGGAACAACGCACAGCCTGGTCCAGATGGGAAGGATGCAGTGATTGTGATGCTGTGATTGTGTTACACAGACAGCTCCAAGCAAACACCTGATGTGCAAATCGAGTTCACCTTTGCTGCTCAGTGGGGCTGGAGATACAGCTGGCATGGGAATAGTCTGCAGCACAGAAAACCACCGCTGTGCTCAGCAGCATCCTTCCCCTCCATGCACCTCTGAGTCTCAGAGCAGCCTGGGATGCGCTGCCCATTGACCTCCTCCAGCCCCATGACAAAGCCAAGTGCATTTCTTGACATTCCCCAGGGTTCAGAAGCAGGGGCAGCCCTGGGCTGCAGGATGCTGAATTCCCACCCCAAACATCCCAGCAGGACAAGATCTAGCAGGTCAGTTCAGCTGCCCCAGCAAACAAGTGGGGCTTTGCTCTAACCAAACTGGAGCTGATATGTGATGCTGTATGTGACCCAATGCTGAGGAGAGCCAAAGAGTCAAGACTAAGCACGCCACTTCTTTTTCAAGGCAGCAATAATTAACACACCAACACAAGCATTTAACCAGGTCTCCTGTTGCTTAATATCTTTATTAATGACCTGCAAACCAGGCTGCGTGGCAAAACAAAGTTTGCAGATGAAAAGAACGCTATGTAGGTTAATTACAAACGAGGAAGTCCTGGGAATTGCAGAGTCACCACACCAAGCAGCACAGCAGCAGCAGGAGAAACCCAAAGCTGTCAAATGCATGCAGGAAGGAGTTGCCTGAAACCCTTCCAGACTCCAGCAGGCTTTAAATTAACTGCACATTAAGTGATAAGTCCAACTATCGCGTCAGCCGCCCTGTGCGAAACTCTACTGAAAGCACGGCAATAGTAAAATGATAGAGTGCAAAAATAACAGGCCAGAAAATAACAGAGAAAATACTGTAATGCTGTTATCCCAACTGTCAGCACACGATTGCTCCAGGTGGTGAATTCAGCTCCGCTCACCCCTTCTTAGAGAAGAGGGAGAAGGTGGGAAACCGGGCTGCGGGGCAGCAGAGCGTTGGAAGGATGCAATGAGGTCTCCCAGATCCTTCCCTTCTCCAGGCTGAACACCCCCAGCCTGATTCCATAGCAGAGCTGCTCCAACCCTCTGAGCGTCCCTTGGCCCTCCTCTGGACCCACTCTGACAGCTCCGTGTCCTTCTTGGGCTGGGGAGCCCAGGGCCGGATGCAGCACTGCAGGTGCAACATCACTTTCCCAGGTGTGCAGTGGGGATAACCATTCTCTCTCATGGGGAGATGCCTTGCAGTGCTGAAAGGAGAAACCTGTGCTGACAAACTGGGGTCCTGGACTTTTGGTTTTGTGTGGTTGGTTTTGTAACGCAGCCACAGCTCTGCTCAGGGTTGGGTCAGAGGTGCAATTCATAATGAAACCAACGAAGGCTTTCATCACCGAGAACAGAATTTCACAGTGTGCCAGGCCAAAAAAATACATATAGATCCCAAAGCAGATGGCAGTGCTTATATGAAAACAAAAGGGGAAAAATTCACCTCGGGCTTTAGATTTATATCAACGAGAGAAATTTCACTCCACTTTCCTCCCAGAAACCCACAGCGTTTTCCTGAGAGTTTGTTTCAGGGCATGAGTCCCATGCTGAGCCAGCAGTGCGAGCAGCAGCCCTCCGTGCTGGGGGCTGTGCTTCCATAGCTGTTCCCTGAGCCTCGAGCCTTTCTGGGGAACTAACGGGGGAAGATGCTGCGGCAGGAGGGATTCGGTGGCAAGAAACGCAATGACTACAAGTCTATTGGAGAACTGGAAAATACAGAGCTGTTTAATGCACGGTGCATTAAACTGGTGCCTGTGCCTCCAGTGATGCACCACGGCAGCAGCTCCCCATGCCCAGGAGCCCAGGGAACCCAGGGGAGGGCTGTGCGTGGAGCTGGCTCCAGCAAAGGGACATTGTCACCGAGCAACAACCCATCCCCAGGCTTCTCCAACCTTGGGACCAGACCTGCTTAGCATCTTCCCCACCCAGCTTGTTGAGCATCATCACCACCATTCATGGCCATGGGCTGCTCACTGCAAGAGGCTGTCTCAGCTGCCCACATTCGGCTTCCCAACAGACAGCTGCCAGTGGGAGGGGAGGTAGGGTGAGAGATGCAGAAGAACAGGCAGCAGCAAATCCAGCTGCCCAGCAAGGAGACACAAAACCCCACTGCCAGCCCCAGCATCCCAGCTGCTGCCCAGCTCCAGGTGTGCTGATGGGACTGCAACCCTGCTGCGGGTTACTATGGGGTTCGTAGCCATCACACAGCGACTGTGGTTGGACCAACAATGCACAAAATGGGACTCAAGATCCAGGTGCACTGCAGATTCTTTGGTTTTGGACCACCATCCATCACCGATGGAGTAACTCAAAGCAGAAACACTGTCCTGTAACAGGGACAAGCTGTGTGCCAGCCAACCTGCAGCACTGCTGCCATGGGATGGGACAGACCCACACATCCCACCATGCTCCATGACTGCCACAGTCTCCTGGGGGGCTACAGCCAGCACTGGCAATGCCTGGCCAGGTTCACACTGCCTGCACTGAGGAAGAGGAGCTAAGCAACAGCAAAGTGATAGGATACCAGGAAAAAGCAAGCAAACCAACCCAAACAAACAGGCTGTGACCATTTGGGGCCAGATCTCCTTCTCACTCTCCAGATTTCCCCTCCTCACAGCGATACCCCCAGCTTCACCCCAATCACTTGCAGCAGAGCTCCGTGCAAAACCAAGGGGCAGGAGAAAGCGAGCTGAGCAGCAGCACCACAAAGCTCAGGGCAGCTGCTCACGCACAGCATCCAGGCGAAACCTTTGCACACACACAGTGCCACAGTTTCAGGGGTTCCTGACAACTCCGGGACCAAATCTCCATTAAGCAGTTACTTATTTTTTTTCTTAAACAGACTCTTCTGTTTGAAGACAAAACCTGCAACAACAACAACAGCAACCACAAGAATGAAAGGCGGCGGCGGCAGCAGCACACGGCCAAAGCAGCCCCGAGCCAAGGACTGCTCAGCTCTGCAGCAGGTGAAAGCAAAGCCCGTGCTCCATAAAGGCCTCGCCATTCAAACACTGCTTGATAATGAATGAAAATGCCAACCAATCAACTCCACGGCAGGATTCAAAGAACAATATATCCAAACCTCAGCACTGCGGCCAAGAATGTGTTTGCGATGCAGGAGGGCTACAGCAGCAGCGACAGAAGCCGTTTGCAGGAGTAAATGAGGTTATTTTGGCAGCGGAGCGGATGTAGCAAACAAGCCACTTTAACTGAATATGGTAAACAGAGATGGAGTGATTATGGCAAGAATGAACGTAATAGGGTTCTGAGCTGCTTTGAATTGCCTCGACGGACCACAACATCTGATAAAACCAATGGAAAAAGTTCTGGTTTCCTCTTGCATGTAATCGATTATCTTGCTGAGATCTGCTGTTTTGTACACACACACACACACACACACACTCGCAGACCTCTGAAATTCAGTTACTTGGCGGGGCTGCCAGAAATAACCCCGGGCAGGAGCAGTTAGGCGGTGTTTATTTTTGCCCGGGGTCGGGGCCTCCAGAAGTGAGCTCCCGAAATAAACACCTTTGGTGGCCAGGATGCACGTGCTCCATGCACGGCTATGCTGCTCCACAGCGGCTTTAGGACAGATGGAATAAGCCCGGGCACAGCGTGCTGCTGCCATCGACCCACCTGCCTCGTGTTCTCCCCTTTGACAAAGCAAATCTGGATTTGATCTACAAAAGGAGCTGCAGCCGGGATGGAGCAGTGAGCTCGTGCTCTTCCCTCCCCACTGCCCCAGCCCTGCTGTGGTTGGGCACAGGGCCAGGGGAGCTTTGCAATGGGATCCTCTCAGTGCGCGCTGCCTTTGGTCATAGAGAAATGGGGGATGCTGTGAAGGCACCTGCTGCCCAGCCCCTCCTGTGTCCCCGGAGCTGGGTGCGGGACGGAGCCGAGCCTCCCCACAACTCAGCTTCCCGTCTGCAATTAATTTATGATTTTACTTACTGAAACAGCACTCAGCTAAACCTGTGATTAATATTTTCCTCCCCGGGCTCCTAACATGACAAAACAATAATTAATGAGATAGAAAAGTGAACCCGAGTTACAGTAAGCGCAGAGAAAGACCCATAAGCAAGCCTACGAGCAGGGCAGTTTGCAACCCATGGCTTTTGGGAAGCAGCTGTGCAGTATAGCAATTAAAAATAATAAAACAACAATGAAAAACAATAAAAATAAGAAAAAAAGGTGGAAGATTCTCTGTGTGCTGTGTTACTTTGCCTCATCACAGACTCACAGAATGGCCCAGGTTGGAAGGGACCTCAAGGATCACGAACCTCCAACCCCCCGCCCCGCCACAGGCAGGGCCACCAACCTCCACATTTAACTCTAGAGCAGGCATCTCCCTTGCTTTTATCCATTCTCCTCTATGGGACATCACCCTGCGGGCTGGGCTCACAAAATCCCACCTGCCAGGACTCGTCCTATGAGCCCAGAAGAGCAGAGCACGGCTTGTCAGGGGCTGCTCCCAGCCAGGATGCACTGGGAGAGGGTTTTAAATAACAGCTGCAGCAGCACAGAAGCTCCCCTGGAAGCTGAGAGCTCGGAGGCAGGTGCCAGCCCTGAGCTGGGGACAGTAGCACAGTGCCCATGGTGACACAGTGCCTGCGGTGCCTTGGCTGCCTGCCACCATGCGTGGCAAAGCCCCTCGGACCTTTCCCCCCAAACCCACACTCCTCTCAGCTGGCAGTGCCTGCCCCACATCTAGCTCAGGTTTGCGTAGCAGAGCCGATTCCCAAAGCGCAGGGGGGAAAGCAAACCTCCTTCCTGCACCCACTCCCAGCATGGGGGCAGACTGCAGGCAGAACCAACAGCAACCCCTGCACTGAGAGGGGATGGGTGGACCGGAGCAGAGGGGAGCAGGGCAGCAACCCTACAGCACAGGTGTGCTCAGATGGGGCAGCAGGAAATGCACAGACAGATGGCTGATGGGGAAAACAATATATTGCTTCTACCTATAAACACAAGGTTGTTTCAAACTGTGGCTACAGAGCAAATGTTCAAATAAATCATTGCCTAAGCTTTCCAGTGGACTTTCTCAAACTTTTATTTCCACCCAGAGCATAAATGCATGCACACAAACAGAAAACCCAGCACGTAAAGCTGACCAAAGCTCAAATGCTGCAGAAGTTGTTATACATGCATACACAAAGACGCAGACACAGAGTCTGCACCCACCCACCTACTGATGTGCACGTGTATACACACACATGTGTGCTCACAGACACTGACCCCCCTGCAGCCCCACTCCCCCCCCTCTGCCCAGCCTCAGCCCCGTGCAAAGAGGAGCATCTGTGGATGCCTGCTCCGCTCTGTGCTGGCTGTGCGAGGCAGGGGATGTGTCACGGCGACGACTTGTTCAGTCACTAATGACTCCAAGATCAATGGCACAGACGGGGGAGAAGAAAGCGATTTAATTCCCCCATCAACAGATTACACGGGTACACAAAATCTTCACTG
>PPHD01011257.1:7500-18959 GCA_002909625.1 Bambusicola thoracicus | reverse complement strand
AAAATGTTACCATCTCTAAGCCCAAATCTGACATTTCTTTACTCACAGAATTACAACATTTACTCACAGTCCCAACAAAACGGATACACCAAAGTCACCTGCTCAGGGGAGGTTCAGGTTGGATCAGGGGAAGTTCAGGTTGGATATTAGGAAGAATTTCTTCTCCAAAAGAGTGGTCATGCAGTGGCACAGGCTGCCCAGGAAGGTGATGGAGTCCCCTTCGCTGGAGGTGTTCAGGAACCTTGGGGGTGTGGCACTTGGGGACATGTGAGAATGGTGGGTGTGGGTTGACAGTTGGACTTGGGGATCTCGGAGGTCTTTTCCAACCTTCATGATTCTATGATTCTACGATAAGCATCCTCTGAGACTTGCTAGTTAATATTCGGAGAGTACCATGGAAATACTCCATTAAAGATGAAGTGCAAAGAGTAACTGACTGCAGTATGACTAAATGCAACAAGACCTGATTTGGCACAGCAGGTCCAACAAGAACAGTACAGGATTTCTGGAAAACACAGGGCATTAACTGAGCAGTTGCAGGGATGGTGCATCACTGGCAACAAAACCAGCACAAGAAATGCATCCATCCTTCACTCCCGATAAACAAACAGGAAATTCTCAGAGCTGTGATGCTGGAACCTTTCTATAGGGATTACTAGCTGCTGGAAATGCAATGGTGAGAACAAATGGTGCCGTTCAGCCGATGCTGCTCTTCTCAGCTCAGGCTGCTCAGCGCCTTATCCAACCCAGCACTGGGTTCTTCCCATGGTGAAGCACCCACGTTTCTCTGGGCAGCAGTGCCAGGGCCTCATTGCTCTCTGAGTAAATGTTAATTTAAACATTAAGTCTATGTTTAGCACCTGGAACTGAATGTCAAGGCAGTTTCCCACTTTCTGCTGAAGGTATATTTCCTTGAAGCCACTTTCCAGTGTCAGAGAGCAGAAGCTCTTGTTCAAGCCATTAGGCTGGGTTCAACCAGTGGTCAGTACTCATCACTATGTCCCACCCTACTGAAACTTCACAGTTTGGGTGATGATTTAGGACAAGAGGTAATGACCTCAAGTTGCACCAGGCGAGGTCCAGGTTGGATATTAGGAACAATTTCTTCTCTGAAGAGCGGTCAGGCCCTGGCACAGTCTGCCCAGGGTGATGGTGGAGTCCCTGTCTCTCTAAGTGTTCAAGAACTGTGGAGATGTGGCAGTGGGCACATGGTCAGTGGTCATGGTGGGAATGGATCGATATCACACAGCAGAACGATTCTCTCAATTCTTGCAATGGCTGCAGAGAAAAACCCGATGGCCACCCCTTCTTTCACAAGCTTACCTTTAGCTTTTGCTGAGGTGTGCACCCAGCTTTTCTTTCCTGATCAAGCTTGCTGCATAGGGAATCTGCAACGACACAGAAACAAAGCCACTGTTTTAAGCTGAGGTTTGGCTAACAACATATGCAGGCTGGAATCTCTGCACAGCCAAAATACAGCAGGTTGGGAGTATGAGTCTGCATGTATTTATATCCCCATAATTAGGAAGTTCTTAATAACTATCTCTGCCTTGCACAAACCCGAGGAAAGCCACTGAAGTGGAACAAATAATTAAAGCAAAACAGAGAACATAGGTATATTAGGGAACGTAGTTATATTTAGGAGCAAAGTGGGATGATGTGTTCATGGGCTGCTGGGAATGCAGTATGGGACAGCTCTTTAAAATGCAACAAAACTAAATTGCTCTGAGATTTCCCTGTAGGTGGGAATCCAAGTGGCTACATGTTCACTATTCTGAATAGCTGTCTTTTGAAAGGAATCATATTGGGATCACAGAATTTATGCACCTCCACTCCCGGTGCTGCTGCAGACCGAGGTGACCCGCTTCTGCCACTAGGAACTCCGCGACGTATTCAGAAACAGTCAAATGTGTAGAAATCATGAATTCATTTTCATGACTTCTGAGCTAACAGGATTAGTCCAAGTCTGGGAGCAAAGGGACCCACCAACAAGTGGCTGAATAAGCACGTTTCAGCTGAGACTGTGATGTTTCTACCTCCTGCTCACTCCCAACATCACTCTGCATGGCCGTCAGTTATATAGGACATCTCCCAAGCTGTGCTGACCTAGATAACACAACGAGGTACATTCTGTCAGAAAGGGACTGTTCTCAATCCGTTTTTTTTCTGCTATATTTGGCACATCGGTGTCTTTTCAATATGTGTTGGTTTGTCCATGATCCTGGTAATAAATGAAAGTAGAAGGGGTGGTGTTCAGCGGGGACAGTTTTTCACAAGTTAAATCACGTGCAGTGTCATCTGCTTTTCAAGCTGCATGAACATTTTGTGAATCCAGTGCTGCAAGAGAACAATATTCAGGGCTGTTTGTGACACTACAGTGCCTTTTTGTGCATCCAGAGTAAATGTTCAGATGAAGATAGGATCGATACTTAAAAGGGCACAAAGATGTTTTGATAAGATTCCTGGAGCACATCCCCTTTGGCTCCTTGGGAACTGATCTCTGCCTGGGATTATGCATGTAGAACTGATTTCCGTCCTTATTTAACTACAGATGATCCTACCAAAATCAAATAATACTTTAAAGCGCCACTATTTCCCATTTCCCTTTTCACTTACAGAGCGACAAGCATGCAGTGACCAACATCTCTGCAAACCTACATTCAATGTGAATATTCCCTGCGTGTATCACGAATACATTCATTGCACGAAGCCTCAACTTTCCATGTACAGTATAAAATAGGAACTGAATCTATTAGAGCTTTTCTTAATTACAGCAGGACTCCAAGGAACATGATCTCATACCTCCGAAGACCTGAGAATGCCACACCAGGGTGGATTTTTCCTTCTTTTAGAGACTTCTTGTAAACCTTTAAAGATTGGGATAGAAGATGATGAAGAGAAATCAATTTTGCAGGCAGATAGTTCCTCATTTATTTTCTCGTCTGCCTTCAAAGAACAGGGCTGGTTCAAAGTAATACCAGGCTAGAGGCCATCAAACATCAGAGGAATTTTAGCTGGATCCAGTTTTGAGGGCTGACCATTATTATCACCCCGAAGTTGGCCAGTGGGGAGGAAGCCAAGACTCTGGAGTGAATATAAAATTCATCTAAACCATATGGAAAGACAAAAGGCTGTCAGAACAATTTGCATTTCTAACGTGTCTCAAAGATCTACTGTCTTTATCCCCATGGAAAAGTAGTAGGGTTGATCACAACCCATGCCTGAAGCAAAGTGGGACCTCCACGTACTCAGCCATTTGGGTAGATGATGCTTTGCGGCAGGAAGAAGAGAAAAACACACTCAGTGATTTAAGATCAATTTTCTTGTTAAATATGATGATTTATTGATCGTTTCTTGGCACTTGGCTGAAAGCTTGGCATATGGTTGAAGTGATTCCTGGCAGCTGCTCTGGGCACTCGGACCAACTCCTTTGTAACAAAAATTGCCAATGGCCACACAGAGTCCAACACTCCATCCACCTGCCAAGCCAGGTTGCGTCCAAAGAGGTCAATATCCATTTCAGAGGTTGTAACAGAACACTTTCCCAAAGACTTGAGCCTTGTTCCTGGCTTTCAGGAAGCCATAAAATAATTTTTTTAAAGTCCGGAGTGGACAAAGCATTAAAATTACAACTCATTGATTAAACAGTGAGGCTCTCAACGAGGAACGTTAAACCTGTGCCGCGTCCTCGTTTCTCTGAGTGCAGTGACGGCAGAGTGACAGCAGAGGGCACTTGGAGTCTGAGCCATCGCCTCCCATCCAGCAGCGCAACTTCCCAGCACGTGTTTGCTGGGATGGCAATTTATCATCGCGCTCTGCATTGCAGTTTCACAATGTCAAAAGTGCTTTTAAACAAACAGATGCCTTCATGGTCATACTGAAGAGCTCAGGAAGAACTAGGTTAAGTTGTATGTGCACACAACGATGAGAAAACAACAAAAAAAACACCAAAAAAAAAAAAAAACCCAAACAAACAAAAAACCAACTCATTTATATAGTCCTAAAAATAAAAATGACTAAGCCAAATTCTGTGGAAAATCAAGCCAGTAATTTTTGTGTTTAATCCTACGTACATATGAAGCTGAAAGTAAAATTGTAATTTGAGTATGCATTAAAAATTTTATCTTTTTTCTTTGCACTGCAATGACAAGAAAATTGTGCATGGGCAACTTTGTGAAAGCAATGCTACAGTGTTTCAGTACATATAAACCAAAAGAACCGACTCCTGTTAAAAACAACAGACAAAATTTATCAAAATAAATCCTGCTTTTTAATGTATCCTGAACCAAAAGATTTAGTTTATTCATGGCATGAGACAAGAAGGCCGATGGGAATCGAATGAAACTCTCTGCCAGGTACTGGGAGATGAAGGGGAACACAGTAACAACTGTACATGTTAAAGAGTGGAGACCAGCAGAATAAAAACCCCTCCAAAATGGTCTGGAGTCAGTTTTTCCCATGAAACAACTTCCTTCCAACACCCTCCATCTCTCATTGAAATCTCTGAAGTCAGCAGGAACAGGGAGCACAGAGCTCTAAAAATAAGGCCACTCTAAATGCCTCGGAGCACAGTACACATGTTTGACAATCATGGCCTTCAGCTTTATTTTTATGTCCTAACCCATCAAGTAGAAAATGACAGCACCAGAAGACAGTGACCCCTCCCATTTTCAGCAAGAAGAAAACTGAGCTTCTCAAGCAGACGGCTGATTCAGACGTGGAGATTTTTTGCAAGCCTGACTCAGGAAAGCTGTAGTCTCAGTGTTCAGTCAGCACATTCCATTGAGTTGAAAGATGAAGACCCATCTGGTTATGGTATGAAAGTAAATCTCCAGGTAATTAGGCTCTAAACCAGTTAAGAACTGCAAGCTAACGTGTTCCTACGCATAAGGGAATGCGAGCTCTGTAGTATTACATCTACATGGCTTCCAGAGGAAAAACTTGAGGGTGTACTTAAAAAATCAAAGTGATAGTTCATAGCATTTTTAGTAGAAGACATAGACTCACAATTTGTAGCTGCTGCACCATTTCTTCTCTATATGCCAGCTCTCGTTTCATCTGATCTTGAAAATTATCTAGTAAGAGAAAAAAGAAAACAGTAGATGCAGTAGTTGAAATAGAGACCATAGCAGAATTCCTATAAATCAAACAAAACCAAACCCAACTGAAGCACACCAAAGCCTTTCTGAATGATATACCTAACAAAAACTTCTTATCTGATAGGAGGTACTGCTGTTGAGAAAATAGCTTTGGAAAAAACAGACCCAGCTCTGTCCTCCCCTAGTTTACAGATGTAGGCTCCTATGTTTCTGTTGCTAACTTTCATGCCCACAGTGATGTTCTCAATGGACCAGACTCTGCAGTCATCAGTCAAACTCCTACAAGAACTGGAGATAACAGCAAAAGCTGCTTTGCTTTGGTATAAATCTGCTGACGTCAATAGGGACGTCCAGGATGTGAGAACAGAAAGCGTTCAAGGATGCAGGATTTGATTTGTAGTTTACAACATTGTGCTGACAACTTTGAAGGCAGCTCAAATTCCTTAAAGAGTGACGTGGAACTCAGATAGGAAGAAGTAATTGAGAGACAGATCGCACCTTCCCATGCCACAACCTTTCATCTCTGGTAGGGTCTTGCTAAAGAGTACTACAAGGCCAAAGCAGCCAGAATGGCTTATCTACAGTTAATAGTCTTCAACAGTCATGTTGGCTGTTGGGCCATGGCTCCAGAACTCATGGAGCCCCAGTTCGGTATCTGCTCTCCAAGCTCTATGCATGTATCTCGCCACGCTTTGTTTCTTCACCAGTAAATCAGGAATAATAGCACTGCTTCATCTGCCTGGAGCATAGGGAGGAGTAATACATTAAATGACTGTGGGATACTTTGATAGGGCAGTAATGGGAGTCACAAAAAATACCAAAATTACAATGGAAAGATTTGATCCCAGGTGAGAAATATGGTTCTTATCAATGTTCCTTGTTCTGCCGTGGGCCTGGGAACACGCTTATTCCGTGCAGAGCCCCACAAGCTCACTACATTTTGAAACCCAGAAGCAGAAGCAAGAAGACAGAGAGCCCATCGCAGTGGAGAAGCAGGAGCTGCCTTGCCTTGGGGGAAAGGAGATGTGTCCCCATCAGGTGTGGGCACAGGGAAGGGCTGGAAGAAACTAGAAGGGGTCAGAGCTCTGTTGTCTTTCACACAATAATTAGGTCCTGTCTAAATGAAAAGCAAAGGATGTTGCTTAAGAGGCATGGAGGCTGTGCAGGGATGTTGAGAAAATATCAGATGAACAGATGGAGAGAAAATTTGCCTATCTGAAACCATCAGGAGTCCAGCATGGCTACGCTGAAAAGAATGCAATGACATCTTCAAGAATTCCTTCAGATTTCATTTTTTTTCAGCCTGTTTTTAACTCTCCAACTTGAAAAGAAAAAGAACACAAGCCAGTCTGCAATTCCTCTCTTGCTTACCAAAATAGCCATGTAAGACAAAAGGTGATGGTCTCTTGTCACTGTGCTAGCTACTCTGTAGGTCCTCTTCCAGTTTCATTTCAATAGGAGCAGGCTACACAAAGAAATGCTCCTCATCTCCTCTTCTCCCTGAACATCTCTCCACAGGCTCGGTACAAACAGCTCAGAAATCCTGCTCAGTCCTGCACTGCAAACTCACTGTGCAAATGGGGTTAATGGTGAGGATAATGCTTTTTTTTTTTTTCTTCCTGCGGCATTTATCTGAGACTAAACGCTTGCAGACAAAGCCATGAGCAATGCCCAGGAGAAAAGAGATGAATATTTAAAGAGTTTTCTTAACACAAACTTAAATACTTTAACTATGCAGGCTACGTTTCTACTGTTTTACTACCGCATCGTTAAATGCTGCCGGACAAAACGTGAGCCGGTCCACACCAGAGGTAAAACCGGTGCAGGATTCTGCCTTCAGCACCTTCGGGGCGGACAGAGGCTCCGTCCCCATGGCCGCTCAGCGCTCTGCACAGCTGCCTCCGTGAGCCAGACTGGGATGCAAACCTGCTCTTCTCTTCCTCCTACAGCCCCAGGTATCTCCAAGCCATGAGAAGTCCATCAGTACTATTTTAACTGTATCTTCCTCAGTCGGCTTTCAGACACTTCTCTCCTTTAGTTGGGTTTTCTATGATTTCTCTCTCTAGACCTTTCCTATCCAGCACCATCACAGGCAGTTAGAAACTTTACGAGGGAAACCTGCAAGACAAATAGCTTCTAACACCTGACCTGAAGCAGTAGTCCCATCTCTTTCAGTGCACCACACACTGCTCTAGAGGACAAACCGCACTTATCTCAGATTTTACACTTACTTGCTTGACAAAGACCCATTTTCTTGTTTTATTATATGTGGAGGAGGGTTTTTTTGGTAAATCTAAATCTGTAAATAGGTTTTACGGTCACTTACATATATTGTTTATAGCACATTATCTGTTTTCTATTTTAATCCTGAAGAAAATTGACCACTGCTTTGTGGTATGTTGAAACCACATATTTTTCAAGTCGGCATACGCAGTCGCCACTTCCTTAGTCGGCCGTATGTGTTCTTTTCTTTTATTTGAATTGTATTTCATGTGGTTTAATTGCAGTGTTTATTTACATGGCAATGACAGAGCATTAATTTTACTGTAGAAGAACAAAAGGATAAATGAGTGACCCGAATGGCAAAACTCCAAGATGCCATTTTACCAATACCACACATCAAGCGTTTTGATCTATACAAATTATTTGAAAATTACCTCACTCTCAAACCCACGTAATGACTGAATTTATACTGAAGGATGAGGTTATCTCCTTTCATTAATATCTATACCACTTCAGGCTCTTCTTTATTTATGAAGCTTTCGAGATTTGAGCTAAAGATGGAGTCATTTCCAGAGACCTGCCTTGCACTTCCTTGCTTCTCTGAATTTACCTTATCTACAGAAAGCAGAAAAAAATGTATTTTCTTTAAATAACAAGAAAGCATAATCTGTATTCCCACCTCTTCTTGTGTTCCAAACAGTCCTCAGCTTGCAGCAGAGGTATTTGTTGAACTGGTGTACTGGCAATGCTGGGTTTTGTCCCTGGAGTTTTTAGGAAGCAACTCAGAGCTCTAACAGAACAGGGAGCTTCTGAACTCTTCAGGAAGCTCCAGGAAACCAACGTGAGGGCCGGGCCGGTATGGTCAGATATAAGCTAACTTCTGCATGAGTGCTTATTTTCCCCATCTTTATGTCGTTTATTATTTCCAGGTGCCTACAATTCAACTTCCTGGTAATTTCATGAAAACCCTTCTAATTGTCCATTTCATTTTAGAATGCACACCAAAAGGGACATCTAGATTTCTCCTACAAAAGACCAAGGTTGGCAGTCTGAAAAGCCTGAAAAGCCACAGAGGAAGTTCCATCAGTCTCATGCGAAAATCCTGGCAATACAACTGAGAACGTGCTCCTCCTGTTATTCACAACTCAACAACTCTCAAAAAAATGCCAAAACCACAGAAACATGTCTTACTGAATACTGGGAAAGATGCATTTCCTTTCAACACCTGGAACTCCTGCTCCAGCCTCCTCCGTAAGTCAATTTGTTCAAACAAAACCTTCTGGAGTTCCTCTAAGAAAAAAGAAAAGCAGTGTTACTAATCTGTGAAAATAATTCTTGAGAGAACAGTCACTGAGCAATTCATTACAGTAAGACAAAATATTTTAGCTGTAAAAAAAAAAGAAAAAAGAACGAAAGTGTTGCATAGACCTACGATAGATTTTGTGCAGAAAGCCATGAATATAAATCAATGTAATATATTATTTTAAAGTATTATATTACAGTGTCATGTATTGATTGATATATATGCATTAATCTCAATTATATCCACCCAAAGGTCCATATATTATTCATATGTTACTTGACAAGCTTAAAATATGGTGCAGAACAAAAATGCCCCCTATTATCCTCATATTCTATTAAAACAAAAAGCAGTTTTATAACGGAAGAGACCCTGATTTATTTCACCTTTCCCCATGTTTTCTACATCCTTCTTCAGCGAATGAGGTGAATTGGCTTCTTGTGTGTGCTCACCTTAAAAAAAGAAAGGAAAAAAATTATTGATTTACCAATATCACTTTTCATCAGAATTGTCTTTACTGTGCAACTGCTTCAGAGAACATGGAGAAAAAAAAAAATACAATTAAAGAAGAAAAAAAGATTAAGTAAGGTGAAGGTTTCTTTCCAACATCCAGACGTCATTTACAAACACAACAAGCCCTACCTGAGACCAAAGATACTTTTCCTGGTACAGGCTTGTAAGGTTTAAAGGTTTATTTTAATTGTCCTCTGAAAATGTGATTTTTTTTTTTCTGTAGTTTCTATGAACAAGGTTTTGAAAGAGGCTAGGAAACAGGTTGTTAAATGACAAAATACCGCTCTCACTGAAATTAATTGGAGATTTTCTATTACTTAAAGTTGAAGTATAAAAGGACTCCCAATAATTAAGAAAATGTTTGGTAAGGAGGCAGTTATTGAGCTAATTGGACTAATTCTTGGTTTTTGTCCAGCCACTAAGTGCACATCATTAACCACTGATGAATAACCACAAGGAAGACATATGTAAATCTGCTCATTTATTTATGTATTTGGAAGAGTCATGGAGAAAATATCCTGGGCTGGGGGAATATGAAAAGCTCTAGCACTGAACACAACAGGTAAGACAGCAGCTACTCAAAAGCTCACAATCACAGAGCACTGATAGCAGGTCACTACAGCGAGCTAATTGGGAAGTTCAATTGGAAAGTCTTGTTTTCTATGCAACCAGAAATGTTTTTGAAAAAAAAATATTTCTGATTTTAAAAACTAATGCACTCTTATGTCCAGTAAACCTTGAAGTCATAATATATTAAACATATCCAATAGACATGCACTTCAGCATCTGCCCTCTCTTCTTATTTCTTTATTTAAAATAAAAATAAACTCATATGCATTTACACAACTGATACCTGCTGCCAATTGTGCCATTTAAATCTGTTTACATAACAGAATTATTAAAAAAATCATTATGATATTTGGTACGAACAACGCATTTTCTGCAGGTGAGCTGTCTCTCAAATTAAAAGAAGCAAAATAAACAAGAAAACTACATATCACTCTTTAAGCAGTGCTTTTAAGCATTCACATAATGAAAAATGATTTTTTTAATTTAACATGGTGTGATCTTAAGCAGGATTGTTAATAAAATTTCTTGTTAGATAAGTCTAAAACAAATAAGAACACACAGTCAAAAAGAAAGAATTTAAGTTTAGGAAGGGTACTCGGTAAATTGTAAATATCAACCATTCTTGCCTCTCAAATAAGTAAAGAACAGGGTGGGAAAAGTGAAGGTATTTAAATGCAAATCCCAGCGTCTGCGTTTTAAAGAATCAACCTCCTTCTTAAACTGCTTTCTGCTGTTCATAAAAGGGCCTCGACATTATTATTGTTAATGGCAATAATAACAACAATCGGATGAGTTTCACCTTCCCAGTCCCCCTCAAAATGATAATCAGGAGTCTGCTCTTCTGTTTTTCCATACTTCCCAGAGGCCTCATCAAGTGCTGTGTACTGTTATACCTTAATTGAAAGGGAGGAGGTATTGAATATTTAACCAGCTTCCTTTCTCTTAAATGTTAATTAAAAGCTAAATAGGTGTTTAAAAACAAACAAACAGAAAGCCCAACGAATTTTAATCAGTCTACAAAAAAATCACTTCCCCTCCTAATAGCTCCACCAGAATTCTCCTGAGCCTTCTCTATGCGCAAAGTTGTGTTCAGCAGCATGGAAAACAAAAGCTGTGCAGACCCAGAGATGTATGGTCATCTAAGTTTGCTTTCAGAGAAGTTTGGTTTCAATTTAGTCAAAAATCTAACTGTACCTCAAGTCTGCTGTCTTGGGGTAGAAAGAGGCAAAGTGTCTGAAGCCACCCTTGTACCTCTGTTTTTTCCAGTGAGCACAGGTTTTTTTATCTGGAGTAAAGGTGGATTATATTTTGAGGTTACACAAATGGCATTCTTTATCTGGAACATGAATATCCATCCACTGCACACTGGATACTAGGAATAATTTCTTTTTAGAAAAATAGTCGCTGTCCCTGAACGTGTTCAAGAAGTGTGGAGTTGTGGCACATGGGGACATGGTCAGTCAGCATGGTGGCAGTGGGGTGAGGTTGAGCTTGGGGATCTTGGAGGTCTTTTCCAACCTTAATGATTCTGTGATTCTATGATACATGGGGGAAAAAAGTAATGATGCAGCACTGACGTTCTACCAGGACCACAAACTCAAAGTGCTCCATTATTTTTTGCTGGAGAGAACACGTTACTCAGATACAGAGACCATGGTAGTGACAGCATTGTTACCTTCTGTGTCCAAATATATATTCATTCAAAAACTATGGGCAGATGTGAAAAGGCAGACTTGGAGAGCTCCAAAGGCTCC
>PPHD01011257.1:0-2500 GCA_002909625.1 Bambusicola thoracicus | reverse complement strand
GCTCGCAGCCCCCATCCTCGGGTGGCGGTGGTGGGGGGGGCGGTGGTGGAGGTGGCGGGGGAAGCAGGAGCTGCAGTGGAGACGCAGGGCGATGAGGGCCACCGCCATGCAGCTTGGCCAGACTCTCCGAGTCCTCCTTGCCTCCCACTGGCCGGAAGGCGCTGGAGTGGTGGTAGCCTCCCCTGGCAGCCTTATGGCCTCCGGCTGCCTCCAGTGGGTGTGGGGGGACGCGGGCTCCGCTCGCCCCGTTCCCTCCATCTGAGGCGGAGGGCGATGCAGGCTCCGAGGCTGCCGCTTCGGGCTCCGAGAGGTCCAGGAAGGCCTGCCGGAGTGCACCATCCCCCAGCGCACACCCCAGTGTTGCTCCAGGTGGCTGAGGAGGGGGCTGCAGATAGGTGGGCACTGGCAGCGCACCTGGTGTGCGGGGTGGCCAGAACATGCAGAAGGGAGGGTAGAAGGCTGCATCCTTCCTGCCAGGCCAGAAGAGCCCGGAGAGCCCCCCGCCACCTGCTGTCCCCCCTCCAGCTTTGTGGGCCGCTGTCCCTCCGAGGGCATCACTCGCACTGCTGCCCTCTTCCTTCTTATGGCAGAGCCCAAAAGCTGCAGGGAAGCCATAGGGATGCGGGAAGAGCCCCCCACAGCCTGGGAACTTCTGCAGCACTCCTCCAAAGGCCCCTTTGCTGGGCACCGGGATGAGTGGGTAGCTCCGCGGGCTCTTTCCTCCTGCCACTGCCACGGCCTCGTGCAGTTCCTCGTCCTCCTCGAATCGTGGCCGCTTCTGCTGCAGCTCTTGGGGAGCTGCAGCCAGAAGGTGTGGGGCCAGCAAGCCACCCCCCACCACAGCTGCTGCCTTCACCGAGCCCAGCGCATGGCACTGGGGGACAGCAGTGCTCCCAGGAGTGGTGGCAGTGGGTGTGGGCGGCAGTGCCCGCTTGCGACTTCCACCATTGAACATGGCCTTGACGTCCTCCCAGGCAAAGACCAGCTCGTCCTGGGGGCTCTTGTCGGTCAGCTTGAGGTGGCGGCGCCAGGAGTTGAAGTTGGCAGCATCAGGCTGCGTGTATTTGGCGTCGGGAGTGCGGTGCGAGTGGAAGATGAATTTGTTGGGGGAGAAATACATACTGCAGTAGGTGCACTTGATGCACTTGGCGCGCGAGCTGTTGTAGCGGGCAGGGATGAAGCTCCCCCGGCACCCCCAGGCGCACTCATGGGACACATCGAAAGCGAAGTTGTCGGGCAGCTTGGGTGGACGGTTCTCCCCCAGGAAGGATTTGCAGAGCCTCTCTGCCTCCCTCTTGGTGATCATCCCGCAGCGCCGCGATGAGATGGGCATGGCCCCGGCACGCCGCAGGATCTCCAGCTGCACTGGTGTGCACTGCACGCAGGTGATGCCCAGGGCCACGCGTCGGTTGTGGATCTCATTGTAACTGAAGTTTTTGAGCAGCGTGTTGGAGATCTGCGCCAGGCACAGCCTCTCCTGCCCATCGATCACCAGAGAGACGATGGGGATGCCATAGAGGATCACCTGCCCCACTTGGTTGGGTTTCATGGCGGCGTGGCCAGCACGCTGCTGCTGGCTCATGGGGTCCGGTGGGTATGCGCTGGATGGAGACGGCAGCAAAATGTCCGTGGGAGCGGGCAGGGGGCTGGTCGCCATCTCTTCAGTGCCAGGGGGGCCTCTGTGATCCAGCTGTGGGGAGAAGGAGAGATGTGGAGCTGTCAGCAGGGCAGAAAGAGAGGGACACCGAGCCGTCAGTGGGGGCCCCGTCAAGAGAAGGGGAGGAGAAAGGAGGAGGGCAGGGTGAAGGGGAATATGTCCCTGAGCTGCCCGGCTCCCTAAATGCCGTCCCTTGAATTTGCTGGTAGGGAGCGCACAAAGCCCCACTCTAAAGCAGTCTGCGGGAAGACTGATTCTGCACCGAGTGCTTCTCCGCTTCTCCCACCCCATTCCCTACTCACTGCCTCTGCATTACCATGCACATCCCACCCAGCATCACCATAAATTCCCTAGCCGCCGTAAGGACCGTTCACCACCGCACACCACGGTTGATCCGCAGCCCCTCCTCCCCAATTCCCACCTCTCTGTCCGATCCCCGTTTTACCTCCGCGGGCCACCGCCGGAGAGGACGCGCATCCCCGCGGCCGCCCGGCCCCTGCCCTCTCCGCGGAGCTCCGCGCACGGAAGAGGAGGAGGAGGCGGTGGCAGCGCGGAGCTACGAGCTTCTCTGGGAGCCGCCCCCCCCGTGGGCACGATGACGTCAGAACCCGGGGGGGCGGACAGGACCGGACCCCCCCTCGCTTTCCCCATCCTTCCCTTTGGTCCTCCCCGGACGAGAAGGGAACGGGACGCCCCGTCGGGGCCCCGGGGCACCGCGCAGCTCTCAGTGCGTCCTGAAGAGCCTCGAGGTGGGACGGGGAGCTCGGGAAGAGTGGAAAGGGAGCTGTGCTTTTCCTTTTTTCCCCCATTCCTTAACCTCCCCCCCATTTTTCTTCTTTCTTT
>PPHD01011256.1:0-18960 GCA_002909625.1 Bambusicola thoracicus | reverse complement strand
TAGTGCCTTTCTCCCCTCTGGTAGATCAACACTCCCTCCCAGCTTGGTGTCGTCTGCGAACTTACTGAGGGTGCACTCAATCCCCTCATTGAGATCATCAATGAAGATGTTAAACAGAAGCGGCCCCAGCACTGAGCCTTGGGGAAATGACTCATCATCTCTTCATAGAACCTGGTCATCTCTTGTGTTAGCATTCTGGAGAAAAAATTCTGGGTTAACAGGCTCACAACTCACATGGCTTTTCCTTGTTAGCAAAGAGTGCTAAATATGGAGCCCCTGGAGTCCTCTTCCAAAGTTGTCTTTGTGTCTGTAGGTACTTCTGTCTCTCTGATATCTCAGTGCTTTGATGTCAGAGAAGATGGCAAACTCACTTTCAGCCCTGCCCTAATCAATTGGTCTGTTAAGAGGGTACAGTGGCTCCATAGGTCTCAAAGATGGGTAAGTGTTCAAGATGTTTCATAATGGTTTGCAAAATCTACCAGCAACGGGAATTGATATAAACCCTACACTGAGATATCTTGAACATACACCTATCCTGGTTTTGCAAATTGAAGCTTATTAAAATGGATTTGAATGAGCTAATCTGAACAGAAAATGAACAAACAGGAAACTAACAATGAAATAAATCCCATCTTCACTTCACGTCTTGAGAGATGGAGACATGGCCAGAAACATCATGACAAGGAATATCTCTGCAGCAAACCCCAGGTGGGCTAATTTCTGCACTGCTTAACATTTTAAAAGCTCACATGTGGATCCACAGGTTTCATTGGCAGCTACAGTGACCCAGGGAGAGGCTTCCCTGAGTGGTATTAACCAGGTGAAGATCAAGAGAAATTAGAGGCAATGAGACCTGAAAATAAAATCTATCTGGGATAATTCAAACTGAAGCTCAGCTTCATTTCCGTTTAAAAAAAGAAACATCTCATCCTGGATCTGTAGAGATCCAGAATAAATAAAATATTTCAATCTGAGAATGCCAAACATGGCTTTTATTTTTTATTTTTCCTAGAATGCCCAAGTGGGTGTCTTGGAAATCACAAATCAATTGTTATTTAATATTTTATCCATTTCCTGTTTGCAATAAAAAGAGATAACACACGTTTCCAAACAAATACTTCATTCTACTTACTTCACTGGTGTTTCAGGGAACCTTAACTAAGATTCCTTGCTATCTCCTTATGTCCTTCCATCTTTTTCTGCTACCCCCACTCTTGTCTTACACCTGCACTGTTGCACATTGAGAGATGTACAATATTTAAGTTGGCTATTAGGTAACATTTCTTCTCACCAACAGTGGTGAAGTACTGGAACAGGCTCCCCAGGGAGGTGATGGAGTCACTGTCCCTGGAGGTGTTCAAGAAACATGGAGATGTGGCACTGAGGGATGTGTTTTAGTGGCCATGGTGGTGATGGGTTGGTGGTCGGGCTGTATGATCTTTTCCAACCTTAATCATTCTATGATTCTATGCAATCTCTTCACCTTGCATCTATAAGGCACCTAGCACCTCCCGGTCCACTTCTAGCACAGATTAGGGATTCTATCCCACCATAAGCAATTGTTGTGCCACGGTAGCAAAGCGGTTTCTATAGTACACAATGATAGTAGCTTAACATCTATGCAGATAACACAGGTTTTAAGTCTTTCACTCAGAGATGCCATCTGTCACTGGCACTGTGTAAAAGAAACGTGCTTTGATACTTATCACAGTACCTCTCAGGGAGTGCAAAATGATCTTTTCACAGATGTGGCCAACTGTGTTTCGTGAGGAGACAGAAACACTCCAAGCTAGGAACTCTGACAATCTAAAAATGAAATTCCTGATAACTTTAGCTTACTGTTTAAAAGGAGGAGATTTGTAGAATTTTTTTCTACATTTTTAATGTCCCCAATTTAGACAGAAGTTGCATACAACTATAAGTGAATATCACTTTTATAACAGAAACAAGAAGTTGCAGATTAAATCTACCTTTGCTTAGCTTTGCACTTAGTAATTATTTTACTACTGTGCCTTTTGCATAATTTCCAGTTGAAGTGTCATTTCCAGCTACATGCTAGGTGCAATGCAAACAAACCCCATGCAGACCAGCCTGGTCCGTATTCTAAGCAACCTTAGTCATGTTTGTGTAGCTGCCCTTGTAACTCCTACCACCTAGGGAGATGTAAAGAAAGATTTTAAATTTAAGGAAGCCCGTTAATGTACAGGATGGATAGGAAGACTGTTTTTGAGCTGAGAAAAGCCAAGGGGTTCCATTCCTGCTCAGAGCAAAACTTTTTCCTGGTCCAACACGTCCTTTTCCACAGCACTGTCATTTCCAAGAGCAGGTATTTGAAAATCGCATTCTCAATTACATCATCTCTTCCACAAAATAGATTCTTTCATACCTAAGGGGGGGCTATAAGAAAGAAGTGGGCATACTCTTTAGCAGGATCTGTTGTAACAGAACAAGAGGAAATGCTATCAAACTAAAATAGAGGGGATTTAGACTGGATATAAGAAGGTTGTTTACGATGAAGGCGGTGAGGCACTGGCACAGGTTGCCCAGAGTGATGGAGGATGCCTCATCCTTGCAGACATTCAAGGTCAAACTGGATGGGGCTCTAATCACCCTGATCAAGCTGTAGGTATCCCTGTTCATTGCAGGGGAGTTGAACAAGATAACCTTTAAGGGTGCCTTCCAACTCAAATGATTCTATGATTCTACGAAATCTTGGTTTCCTAGCCTTCCACTTTTTTACATTACTTGACATTTCTAGAATCTGAGAAAAATACCCAAATGTTCCCATCAAACTATTTATTTTTCCTCTTATATGTATGTGAATTCATGGAAGTACTGAAGGAAAAACCCTGCAGATCTAGAACTAATCAACTTCCTTTGACAGACTCTAAGTAAATTTGTGCCTGCAATTTCAGGTTTTAGGGGTGAAATGTGTAGCTTCTATTACAGGAGAGTAGCTCTCACCTGTCCAGGAACATATTTTCTTCACATTTCCTTGAAAAATAATTTCTCATCCTCAGAAATAACAAATAAAACATACAGTTTTTATTTTTTATTTGTTCCTTTAAAAGTAAATACTGTGAAGAAGTGGCAAGAAATGTGTTAACAGATTTGAAATTTGTATGTCTTTTAAATGCTCATCATTTGTACCTTATAGCAGGGCAATAACCTGTAAGCAATTTCTTCTGTGCTACAGAAACAGATAAACACCTATTTGCTATGAGTTATTTCAAATGACATTCCATAAACTCTCAGCGATCCATCAAGTCTCTCTACTGCACTGATTCCTCAACTCATCCTTTTTGTGAAAAAGCATGAAATAAATAAATATTTTGGGTGAACTGAATACTCATGAGTGATTCCAGTCATGGAATAGTCTGAGAATCAAAGAATATCCCAAGTTGGAAGGGACCCATAAGGATCAGCAAGTCCTTCTCCATTCTATAGCAACTGTAGGGAAAAAGTGCCACTTGAGATTGCTGAGAATTAAATCTCTGCTAGTGATATTGATCGGTGACATCATAAAAATGTACTTCTAGGGTGGCCAATGATGTCTCCATCTCTTATAGTCGGGGATACTCTCTCCAGAGATGGATCATTTCCATCTGAGAGATTCCCAACAGATTTTTTTCCCTAGAAGTAACTCCCCTACATGAGAAGAGGTAAGACCTCCAGGACAAAGGGTATCTTTTCAAGCAGAAGAATTTGCAGCAGGCATATTTCTCTCTGCCTCTACATATCTGCTTTCTCAATGTCATAGAAATTAGAAGGGGTTGAGACTTTTTTCCTATCTTTCCTAAAAGCTCGGATAAAACCTCTGCTGATGTACTTTAATTATCTCCTCTAGTAATACAAAAATCGGGGCCTTTGCATAGATAGGAGGATTTCTTTACAGCTCTGGAGCATTATAAATGCTGAATGTATGCACGCAGTATTTTTAGAGTCCTTGGGTTTAACTATTGTTTCAGCTTCATTGCAAATTTCAAATCATAAACACAGATCCACCTTCAATCAACACATTCTGACGATTGTTTGTAGGACAGAAGAACTCACATGATTCAACTAGGACTGAAGCAAGAAGCTGTCAGTAAAAAATAAAAGCCAGTCTGTTAAAACTCAATCACTGTTGATTAGGAGAAGTGTTGCTATCATTGCTTTCTGGGTGGGAAATGGAAACAGAGAGGCTACATCTGTCCTGAATCAGCCCCGAGACTCCTGGAGTGAGTCAACCCAGTGTGTTCTGCACTTCACTCACTTACACGTATTGGTTAGCCATTTCCATCATTGTGTGGTAGTGCCACTGGGCATCCTCATTGCCTCTTCCATGAGGAATCCACAGGGCTCTTGGAAAGTTGCTCTGAATCCATCTGTACCTGCTGGCTCAAAATCAACAAGGCAATCAAGACCAGTTTGAAGCTCAGGGCTATATTCGTCTAACAGTGAAGTCTAAGAGGTGAGGTTCACTCAATGGCTGCTGCCAATAGAGAAAAGGGACATGCATTCATGTCATTATAGAGTAAGCCCATGTCAAGTTGAGCCATTGTATTCAGACTGCTGTGAGTCCTGAGATCCGTGGAGTGGTCCATAGCTGTTCTACAGTAGCATATCACAGAATCATAGAATCACAGAATCGTTAAGATTGGAAAAAAACACTAAGATCACTAAATCATACCCCTCAGTGCCACATCTACCTTTTCTTGAAGACCTCCAGGGATGGTGACCACCTCCCTGTGCAAAACTGGTTAAAACTCGTCTGTTCTAAAATATAGCTTCATTTGCTCATCTCCTGAAATACATCTGTGCCTTTCATTGTCCATCTCATATAAACATAAACCTCACATTTTACCTAAGGTTTTTACAGGTCTGCCTATTCTCCTTTCCTGCAGTCATCTGAATATTTCCCTCCCTTGGCAAAAAGAAGGTCAATCCAGCCACTGTTCTAGTAGGAGTTTCACTGTCTCCTTGCCTTTTGCTTGGCTTTGCCTCCAAACAGGTGATACGATGGTCTTGCTCAAAAGTCACAGCCTTGGCAAAATATGTTATGCAGACAGTGACAGACACAAAAAGGCAGGAGTATGTTGTTAGTTGTCAATTTAAGCAGCCCTTTCTCTGCAGCTCTTAACACCTATTATGGTTGCCAGGCACTGAGCAAGCCACATCATAAAGATGCAAAGTGACTTGACAGCTCCAGGGCTACTTCATACATTTGTTGGTGGGACTGGGGAAGCTGTTCCTTGCTGAGCCACAGGAATACATTTCTTCCTAGGACTGACTGCTCTAGAAGGTTGGATATTAGGAAAAAATTCTTTTCAAAGAGTGGTAATGCATTGGAACAGGCTGTCCAGCGAATTCACCATCCCTGGAGCTGTTCAAGAAAAGGGTAGTTGTGGTACTTGGCGACTTGGGTAGTGGTCATGGTGGGGATGGGCTGGCAGTTGGACTTGATCTTACAGGTTCTTTCCAATCTAGATGATTCTACGATTCTGTGAAAAGGCCCTGCACACCTGGGAAACAGTCTCCATAGCCAATCTGTGCAGGTGGAGGAACAGAGTTAATTGCAAAGAAGTAGGAATTCTGCCTATACCATAGCAGGAAGGGTTCTGAATAGGTGATCCAGACACAAGGTAACAAAATCAGCCATTCTACAAGTGATGAATTAGTGATAGGGTCTTAGAGGGGTGGGGAATCTTCCACTCACCTGGTTATTAGAGACTGTGGAAACAAGGGACAGTTACTCATAGGTGGCATGGACAAGTGTGGACCTTCAGAAGCTTTTCATAGTGATGCAAAGGGGATATACCATCCTCTGCACCTCACTTAATGTACAAGAAACAAGTTCCTCTGTGTACACACTCATGTGCATTTCTGCAAGACTTACTGCTCAGGTCCCTTGGCATGGACACATTTACCTGTGTAGTTACATACAACCCCCTAAGCAAGCAGCAACCACAATTTAAAAGACACTATGAGGGGAAAATTACCCAGGCAAGAAATCACACCAATTCACTTTGCTGTCCAGGAATAAATTCACAGTGTTCTCAAATGTATTCCCAAAGCAGCAACTCTGCTGAAAGGAAGATGGTTTTGAAAGTCACAACAGAAAATAAAGTGACAATTAGTTCCATAGGGACCTTATTGTACATGCATTAATTAGCATGGGGAAAGTTACTCTAACGTCCACCATACCCATTGTGAGCCTCTGTTGTAAGCGAATATTTTTCTAGCAGATACTGTTGTAATGAAGGGGAATGCTGCTTTCCTACAGGAAAAATATAGATAAAGCCTCACTTCCTATCATCAGGGATCCCAAAGATTAGATTCCCAGAAACGTATATAAATAAGTTCCTCTGCTCCCTATTAAGTGTAATTGATATTTTCTCACCTGTTTTACTTTTATACTTTGCTGCCATCATCTGTACTATGCTGATACTGCATCCTACTTTTGACCATACAGACCAAATTCCTCTCTTAATTGTTCTCCCTTCTCCCGGGGGAGATGCTATTGATGTGTTTGCTTCCCAGAGCAGCACTATTACTTATTACACAGAGGATGGACACCCCAGTGTCCAGCAGCATCTCTTTTGGGTAGTGTCACCTCTGTGTTTGCAAGACACAAATGGGAACAGTTTGAGAGAAGCAATTGCAAATACCCTTTCATGTACAAACATGATATGTGATATCCCCATGGACCAGATTCACTGACTGCCATCCCAATTATACTACAATGTGAATGTCTGCTTTCTCTGACAACAATGTACAGCTTTTCAGAACAGCCCAGAGGCAGTTGAAGTCCAACTCACTGCAGGGGCAAATCATGGCAGGGCTCTAGGTAGCAACTTAATTGACTTCTGGCTGTTTCATTCATTAGTTCAGCCAGAGGATGCACAATGAATAAAACCTTGCTGCCTGTACCAAACAAAGGCATTTTCCACCTCTCTTCAAACAGCTTCCACAATGAAAGGTGGTGATTCATCCAATCCCACTGTGTTTTTATCCATCTCTTACATCAGGGGCACATAACATTAGAGCCAACAGAAGCTACTGTTCAAGCAGTGACTCTTTGAACCAAAGAAGAAGAGTCCAGCTCAGAGTTATTAGCATCAGACTTGATGCCATGCAAAGCACATCCAGACATTTACAGCACAGAGACCATCCTGCTTCCACATAGACAAGTATGAAATAGCTCTTCTGGAGGGAAAAATCCCAACCAGCCTACATAACCCTAGAACTGAGGTACTGCTGAACTCAAGCCATAACTTCAGCAGGATTAATGCAGTGCTATCCAAGTAAAATGGAGAGCCCGACACAGGTAGGAAATAGATGAAAACAAAAGGATTCCTCCTCCTTGAATCTGTAATAATTCAAACTAAAACTTGAATTCTGCTAATAACATAGCAACATTTAGACACTACTTTGAAACAACTCACCATAAAGCATGGACATAACCTCAGTTTTCCTCTGTCTTCTTTTAGTTGGAGATAATTGCTAGTCCTTCATCAATTACTGAAAGACTCTTACATGTTTTTAGAAATGGTCCAGAGTCATAGCAAACTTCGTGCTATGCCCAGTGGAGGTCTCTCCAGCCACCAAACAGAGACTCTACCAGGAAGAGCCTTGTCTTTCATGAAGTCTCGTTTCAGAGCCTTCTCTTCCTCCTTTTGCCTCCCCACTAGAAAGGATCAGAGCTGCACATACAATCCCATCAGTTCCAACTCAAATGATTGTTTTATATCCTCATGCTTCATTGCAGTATCCTCTGCTTCCTCAATGTCTGTTCTGAACTTCAGAACTACCGGGCTTTGATTCTAACAAATCCATCATAGCCCCTTCTAGGTCTGATCTAAAGTTCCCAAACTGAAAGCTGATGCCAGCTTCATTTTACTTTTATACAAATGAATTCTATGCTATAAGGGCAGAGCTCTACATCTATGTCTACATCAACATTGACATCTGCATCTCTGTCTACATCTAAATTTAGGTCTACAACCTAACATCTCAAAAGAAAATCTATCCCAAATGTATCTTGTTGGTACAGTTCCTGGGCTGATCTGAAATGAAATGACTTGTGCTGGCATAGTTAGCATAACGTAGATGCTGTTTTCAAATGGAATGAATTTCACCTGCAAATAAAGGCTGTGTGTCTAAGGTCATGTTGACAGCTCTGCCAGGTGGTTCAACTTATTGCCAGGGATACTCAGACTGGAAACTTCTGTGTGCTCACACGCTGAAGTCTCGTGTATTGTCCATTCCAAAGGCTGTTTCAACTGGGCTTCTTTTCAAGAAGTCAAAGAATTTTCATTATTCCCATGTCCCTTTGGGTAAGATAGGCTCATTACATCCCAGCATTTCACTGCTGATTCAAGATATGCTACTGTGAAGTTTAAAATTTCCGCAAGTGAATTAAGTTAATTCCATAAGTTAAATTAAATTTCTGTAAGTTAAATTTCCAGGACTGGAGAGGTAGAGGAGGTTGACTTATGTCACAGTGTAGCACACATCGTGTGAAAGGTGTAGGATTTGAGAGTTCTTTTCTGTCCCTCCACCAAGGTCCTTTATGGAAAGTCATATTCTCCTCTTAAATTCCATCAGAATTTGGTCATGATCATTATCAGGAGTAGGTTCTCAGCTCTTGGTTGTTGGGTTTTTTTTTTCAGTTCCTTGGTGAAGCTAGACTTTGCAGTCTCAATTTTTGCAACCTCATAGAAGTTCATAGCTGGGAAGTTAAGCTCATTGTTATCTGCAGAATGCTTTTGTAAAAGGAAAATGAAGCATCACTATTTAACATGGAATACAGCGAGGCTTCCTGGTCCTATTCTTATTCTCATTTTCTAAGCTTAACTGCTTCTAGTCCAGTATCTTGAAAGCACTCCCAATAGCCATTTGTTTAAGTAATGTGTGTCTGTAGTGTGACTGCAAGTAAATCAGGACTTAATACGCTTGTTCTGTTTGACAGATGTAACATATGTGTACCTGCTTTTTGCTCCAACGCTGTTTAAATACAAGGCAATTATTTGTCATAAAAATTCAATAACATTTTAATGATTAAAAAATAAATCCCATCTGTTTGGTTTTCCCCAAAAGGAACAGAAGATTTATTAATAGAAATCCTTGGCATTTCTATCTGAAACAAAACAAAACAAAAAAAAAAAAAAAAAAAAAAAAAAGATTTATGTAACCAGGGGTAACTAAATGAAAATAAAATTGACAGAAGTTCAGTAGAATAAGATCAAAACCATGCTAGTTTGTTAATTTATGTTTTGTATCAGGACAACGGGAATACCTGGGTTGAAGGTGATAGAAAGCAGAATAGGAAGGCCAGATGTTATTAACCTCAGGGAGTCATGGCTACAAGACTGAAGATGCTCACAGGTTGCGTGCCAGTGGATAGATACATGGTGGAGCAAGAGGAGGTGATTCAATGAAAAGATGTGAGCACTGTGCTGTGTAGGGAAACACTCTTACAGTAATGATTTTTCAAAGGTACCTTAAACAGTAGCTGTCTTATAATGTATGACAAAGTAGAGCTATGCTGATAATCTCTTTTTGCAAAGATTTTTATGATAAAATCTGGACCCAGACATTTTCTACTTCCCCAAGTATTTTCCATCTTCATTGGATCAAAGGGGGAGAGGTAAAACATATTAAAGCTACAGTTCAGCAGTCAGAAAATTCCTTTGGGACCAAAACTCTGGAGATCACATCTGAAATTACACCCTTTTATTTTTTTTTGGCAGAACTCCAGGCCAGTGCCTTGCTATTGGGATAGCCTTTGGGATCTGGCTCAATCATAGCCTGCATTAACTTGGCCACGAAAGAAAATGGAAATCTTTTGATTTTCTATGAAATTAATCATCTGATTCTTAGTCCCTGCCATTGCTCCTGAATCTTTAAACTGTGAAGAAAGAAAATAAATTAAAATCCAAGGATCTTAAATCATTTATGGAATAGAAAGACAGAGTTACAGATTTGCAAGAGAAAGAACTAATCATTTCCACTTTTACTGAAATCATCAAATTTGATAGCAATGTGCTATGATCTTCAGAAACAGACAGTGACCTTATTAAGAAGAACATGATTATATTAACTGCTTTCTAAGTGTCAGTACTGTCAGCTGTTCTTACTAGGGAAACCCAGGATTTTTTCTTGGCAAAAAGTCATAGAATCATAGAATTGTTTCACTTGGAAGGGATCCTTAAAAGTCATCTAGTCCAACTCCCATGAAATGAAGAGGATCATCTACAGCTCAGCCAGGTTGCTCAGAGCCCCATCCAGTCTGACCTTGAATGTCTCTAAGGATGGGGCAAAGAGCTGAAGTAAAAAGTACATTCTACCTACTTTGCATAAATTCATTTTGTCATTTAGTGATGCCAGTAGAAACTAAGAAAAGTTTCAAGAGAACTTGAACAAGATCTTTTGCTCTTCTTGGAGGAGATTCCTCTCTTTGATTTAATATCTTCTCATGCAGTGTTAAAATAGATGCACCTGAGCTTTGACTATTGCTGTGCCAAGTTTAACCAGTGTGAACCCATTTGTCAGCATCTCCTGTCCACAGTCCAACATCTCAATGTAAAATAATAAATTATACCAATTAATTTCTCATGAAGGCAGTATCAGAGAATGTAAAGTGCAAGACTTTTAATCATGAGAGGATGGAGGAAACATTTTTCTTAAGGTCAGGTCTCAAAGACACAATGTGAGGTCAGAGGAGATAACCCCAAAGAAAGTTTGCTCAAAATGGAAAATCCATTTCTTAACTGATGTGGATAGAAGTAGCAGAAGCAGTTAGAATGTTTTTTTACAACTTCACAGCACAAGTCACTGCTATAAAAATTACACAAGACTGATTCATGGAAAATTCCAATATTTATTGAATTTTTCAGTTCTGAAATTGAATAACACCTGAAATGTTGATATCTTCTAAGAAACACATTAGAACAGCAGAAGTTTGTCTCAAAGAAAAAGTTTTTTTTCAGTGACATAGGAGCACATTGTTTGGGGTTGTTTTTTTTTCTTTTCCTCTTTTTCAACTCTCACAGTGTATGCTTCAGATAAAAGAAAGGGATCTATTTCAAACAGGTAATTTCAGATGAAGTACTGAAACACTTTGTCCTTTTCAACATTGTGAAGAAATGCTTGAATACCTGACATTTGGGTGTTCATTTAATAATTTGTCTTAAACTAGAGCCGAATTTCTCTCCTCCCTGAAGTTTGTCAAAGAATTTCTGTACCATAATGAAAAGTAGAAAATCTCTCTCTAACATTCTACCTCTTCCTTTGGGCTTCTCACATTTGGCATCTCCAAAATTTTAGAAACTGGTTGATGATTAGTCTCATAGCATATCTGTGCTGTCCAAACCTATCTGGGAGACCTCAGATCAAATGGGCACAAGAAACATTCATGTATTTATGATATACCCATATGCCTATGACAAACTCTGTGCTGCACCAATCCTAACCTGCTTCAGCAGTGAGCATGTTACAGGCTTGATAAAGTACCCATTAATATTTCTTCCTGGAAGGAATGATGCATTTGAATTAGCATGAAGAAAAATAAAACCAAAAAGGAGGTGAGATGATAGGCAAGTACGGGGCAGCAATCAGTGTTTGCTCTGTTTAGTCATTCCATATCCCCCAAATGGGGCTGAAGAAAAAGAAGCTGACAAAATCCAAACAGTTTAATAGTGATCCTCAAAGATATTTTATTCATGGAGCGCTGCTTCTTTTTGCCTACATGTAATATGTTCCACATGTATCCAATTACTGTGCCTAATGCCTGCCAAATACAACATGATCAGTACTCTAGCAATTAATCTCCTATGGACTTATTATTATGTCTGCCACTTCACAACATGTCTCTGTGACTATATTCACATATGTATTGATGCAAACCATCTGAAAAGGAAAAAGAAAAAGAAGAAGAAAGTGAAGAAGAAGGAAAAAGGAAAAAAGAAGAAGAAGAAGAAGAAGGAAAAGGAAACGAGAAAAAAGAGAAAGAAAACAAAAGAAACAGAGAAAAAGGAAAAAAAAACAAAAAGAAAAAAGGAGGGATGGAGGGATGGGAGGGGGAAGAAAAAAGGAAAACAAAATGCTGGGGGAAAAAAAAAGAAAATAAAAAATACAGAACAAAAAAGCCCACTTTGAAGAATTTGTGGCACTTAAGAAGGGGAGTTTTTGTGTTAAGAAGATAGCATGTTAAAGCTAAAAATATCTTCCTGTGACAGGAAGAGCGCTGCATTTTCCTAGGGGTGTACTCAGCTGTGCTTAGTCACAAATAGATCTTCCATCTGCAGTGGTGAGAAGCTGTAAATTCCAGAGGGGAGCAGATCTAGGTACACTTGTGAGAAGGCCTTGCCCTGTTCAGCATCTTGCCCTAAGTCAACACCAATCCAGGTTCCCAGTCTGCTCTATGTGTTACCTGCCAGGGATGCAGAGAGAGTCATGGAGGTCATCTGTGCTTCATTAATTTGTGCGGAGTGTAAACTGAGTTGTATACTCAACGATGAATATACTCCAGGTTGAGTCATGGTGGAATAAGGCTCATTCTTGCTTAGGAAGAGTATTTACCCTCAAGTCCTATGGATCTTGAGTTCATTATAGATGTGTTACAGTTTAGGTCTCTTAGCAAAAACCCTGCTATCTGTAACTCATGAGGTAGAAGCACTCCAACTCATTGTTTTCGCTTTTCACTCCACCCAACCTTTCTCTGGTTTTCTTCACATGTTTACTTTATACTCCATTGCATAAGCCCTTAAACCAGTTTGCTCCACCCCATGTTCTTAAGTCATTCTGACTTCCTGCCATAGGAATTGGATTCAAAGTTTTCCCCTCTTTCATTCTCCAGCAAGTTCTCATTTAACTCAGTGTTCAAGTCAGTTTGTGATCGGCCTCGTCAATTCCAAAGTAAAAGAGAAAGAAGAGAAGGGGGAGGAGGGAGAGGAAAAAAAAAAAAAAAAAAAGACTTGTAAAGATTGGTCTCTCGAGGGGGAACGAAAAACAAAAAGCAGTCTGGAGGGAAAGTTTAATTAAAAAGAGCAGAGTTTTTAATTACCAGGAAAATCTACTTGAATGATTCATTTGCATAATCCTGACGGCAGTGGGAGAACAGGCAGGAACGAGATAAGGTTTCTATACAATCCCTCTCTTGCTTTTCCATATCTCTCCAAAAATGACTCTGATCCTTCACTCCTCATCTCTCCTGCTCTCTGCTACATTTTCCTCCCATCTGATGGCACATTTTGGCCTTAGGCTGCCTACTTGTTTAGCTCTTCTTTTCTTATAGTGTGATGCATATTTTTTTTCTCCACTGCACTTTTTTTTCCTACTGGAGCTGACTAGGTGAGGTGTTACCATTTCTTCCCTTCTTTTCCCACCATCCCCAAACTGACGCATTACCCTTGTTTGTTGAGCATTGGAATGTACTATCAGGCACACGGAAGGAAAGGGGCTTCTTAAGGGGCCCCAGTTCCAGCCATGTCCTCTGGCTGCTGCTTTGGTGACATCTTCCAATACCCTCCATGCCAAGCCTCCACCACCCTGCACACCATGTCACTTGGCTTGTGGTCATCTAAATAGCTTGTCCTAACAACTCCTTTCCTGAAGATGTCCCTGGAGACTTTCAAGGTAAGGCTGGACAAGGACCTGGGCAACCTGACCTAGCTGTGGTTTCCCTGTTCACTGCAGGTCTTGATCTAGATGGCACTTAGATGTCCCTTCCAAATGTAAGGATTCTATGACTCTATGATATGGAAGCTTGAAATAAGCTTATAACTTTTAGTGTCACGATTCACATGCTTTCTATCTATATTAGAACCATAGCATGATAGAATTGTGGAATCATTTGAGTTGGAAGGGGCCTTTAAAGATCATCTGGTTCATCTCCCCTGCAGTGAATAGGGACACCTACAGCTAGATCAGGGTGCTCAGTGCCCTATCCAGCCTGACCTTGAATGTATCCAGGGATGGAGAGTCCACCACCTCTCTGAGCAACCAACTGGCCATCCAATGAAAGGCTCATTCCTTTCTTACACACTGATATGCAGAGCACAGCCACAAAACATACATGCAGATCCCCTAAAACATGCTCTCCATCCTCTCTCCTGCAATCATATACACTGATAAAATGTCACCTTGTTCCTGGTCTATGCTCATTTGCAATTCCCCAGGCAACAGTTGCTTGGGGGCAACTATGGTTCGGGAAATAAGCAGATTTTTTGTTGTTTTTTTGTTTTTGTTTGTTTGTTTGTTTGTTTAATCATCCCTTTTTGCATTGGAAAAGGTACTCAACAAAATGCCCTTAAAGGAGTTCTCTCCTTCTGAACATCCTTATGAATGCATTTACAATGCATAACAAGAGGTAAGAGTGCAGTACACCCCACTATGCCTTGGTCATAGCTCAAGAACACAACAGTAGGACTCTCCTGGATCCTCACACAGTACTATACCCAATGAAGACTCTCCTCCTCTCTCCTTGTCTGCTTGGCAAGCCAAGTCTCAAGTCTTTGAATTTGGAAAATTTGATGGAAATGCTGTGGAAAGAACAGGGTTGCCCGAGCTTTCCTCACCTCCTGGCATTCTTGGTATTAATATAAGTTAGGGATACTGGGAGTCAAGACATGATGCAGTAGGTCAGATAAGAAAAAGTCTGTCTGTACATAAAATTAAAAAGAGGAAAGACAAACCATGTGAGAAACATAGAGGGGAACAAAGGGAGTGATGGAGATCTAAAGAGGAGCACAGAATATTATTTTGTTGGGTAGGAAGGAGCCACAGAATAGAGACATGGGGAGTGACAGTTCAGTGTCCCTTTGTTTGGGTTGACAGATGAGACCCGAGGCGTGGATTAATGTAATTGCTATTAAATTAATTCAATTACTATTTGCTTTTATTTTTTTTTTTCAGACAAAAAGAGAAGCAAAACAAACTTTGGGATTAAACAAACCATTTTGATGGAGGCCTGACCCACATGAGTATAAAGCAGTGATTGCCTCTATATACTGAAGGAGATGCACAAATGTAGCCACAGGTGAATGCACACGATAAAACTGTGTGCATGCACTTGGACAGAGAAAATGAGAATGTACAGAGGACAGCATCAGTGTGTGCACATGTCCACTAAATGTGGCTTTAAGGCAAGATGAGGCTGTTTTGAGGAAATGGGGATATCTGTGTGTATAACAGCAAGCAGTGAGTGTCTGTGATATGTGTCTGAATGCAGTGAGCTGGGACGAGCTGTTCCAGCCTGTGAGGGGGAGGTACAAACCTGCAAGCGTGTGTGTACAGACTGTAGTCCATGTGTGTTGTGTATGGTGAGGAGCAGTCACGTGGAGAGCTGTGTCTGCTAAGCCTCCTGCATCCACGAGTGCAGTAGGCAGCAGGTGGGCTTGCTTACATGTTTCTATGGGTATGATTCAGGCATCTGCATTTGCGTTGTGAGCACTGTGTTGCTGTACAGTAAATGATGTGTGCATACAGTAGGGTTTACATCAATGCCTGAGAGCTCTGCACGTGCATCAGCAATCCATGTATGGATTTGTGCACATGTGCCCTCGCCATGACACACAGCAAAAGAGAGGGAGGGAGGGAGGGAGACTGCTGATCCTCACTCCATCTGAAGGCCATTTACAACAGCAGATAATTCCCAGTTTGCCCCACATACACTGCTGGGAAAAGGCAAAACATTACAAAACTAAAAGAAAAATTTCAGCTGCCTGGAAATCATCAGCAATGTGTTGTGATTGGTAAAGTGTTTAGGAACCATCACATCCTTTGCAGGGAGTAAATATGTGTTAATAGTGTGGAAGATTAGGGGACCATGATCCACTGATAACGTGGGTAAGTCAATTCATTAATGAAGTAACTGTGTCCTGCAGGTCCTCCAGAGGGTTCACTGATCACTAGACCTTACAGGCACAGCTATAGCTTTGGTTGAAGAGCTCAGACTAAATCATAGAATCATACAATCATAGAACAGCTTAGGTTGGAAGGGACCATGAAGATCATTGAGCTCCAACCCCCAGCTGTGGGCAAGGTTGCGAGCCACTACATCAGGCTGCCCAGGGCCCCATCAAGCCTGGCCTTGAACTCCTCCAGGGATGGGGAGTCCTCCAATACTATCTCATAAATCTCCAGTCCAGTGTAGTACAATCTTTTCCCTTATCCATTTCTCACTGGCCTTTTCTATCTTGCAAGATCCTTCAGCCATCTTCAGCCATATCCCGCAACTGGTTGCTCTGTCAGTGCAAATAAATGCTCACCTCTCCTCAGATAGCTATTTCACAAGGTAGCACAGACTTGAAAGGCCTCAAACCCCTTTGCAGATGGAGCTGAGATCATCCGAGGTACAAGTGTAAGACAAACTGGGCCCTCTGTGTATTTCATGCGTTTCATTTTGTCAGGAAACCATGCTGCAAAGGCAGCCAGCCATTAATGGTGCATTGAAATGTATTCCAGGCTGGTGGTTAAATATAGGAATCAAAATAAACTAAGATGAAACAAATCACCAGCAAGTCTGACATTGCAGTCCTACTGTTTGCCACTGTTTATTTTTCCAACTGTATTTTTTCACTTCTCTTGTTGCACTGCTTCCTCTAGCAACATGAGTGATGGTTGCAGGGTTATGCCACTGCTGACATCAAACCTCATCTCAAATAGCCCCAAGGAAAACATCCCTCCAGCTGCATTATGTAGAAAAATATTCAATGAGCATGTCCTGAGATGGTCCATTTCTGTTCACAGGCCAACTGTGCTGTTAACAACCCCCTACAGCATATTTCAGCCTCTGATCTTTGCTCTCACATATCCTTTCATGATCAGCTGGTATTAAATCACATTTGCCTGAGGCAGTTTAGGGCACCTTGTGCAATTCCTGGATGGAGTAAGCATTGGTCACTCTTTGGTCTGTTAGACCTCAACAGCTGTTGTTCTACTGATTCATTAATAGATGGTAAAAAAAGAGTTTTGCATAGGAAGTCTGGGTTCATCAGTACTTTAGACATCTGGTATCTGCAACTGATCAAGATATTCTAAGACTGCCTTAATAAAATCACCATCAGTAACAGACGCTCTATCCCTTTACTTTCTGTACTGACCACTTCTCCTTTTCACAGTCTGACCTGTGCTGAGTCATTCCGCTAGTCAGCCAGCAGGTTATCTGTAAGCCTTCCCTTTTTTCCTACTTCCCTGTCAGACTCTCATACAAAGGACTTCAGGTTTCTGCCTATATTCAGTAGGTACAGGAGACTGTGTGAAAAGATTATTTTTTGCCTGCAGAAAAAAAGATAAGTACTTTTCTGTCTTTTACTTGATGCAGAAGTACCTACTTCCACCAGATACTTACATTTCTTTATCTGCTTGCATTGGCCGGTTCAAAAGCAACTGCCTACTATATGACCTTCTGTAGAATCAGAGAATCATTTAGGTTGAAAGTGACCTTCAAGACTGTCAAGTTCAGCCATCAACCTGACTTACCAACTCTCAACAGTAGAACTGGGTGGGATCATAAAATGATTTGAATAGGAAGGGACTTTGAAGATCAGCTGATTCCAACCCTCATGTCATGGGCAGGGTCACCTTCCACTAGACCATGTTGCCCAAAGCCCCAAGCCAACGTGTCCTTGAACTCCTGTGGGGATGGGGCATCCACAGTTTCTCTGAACAGCCTATGCCAGTGTCTAATCACCCTCATTGTGAAGAATGTCTTCTTTATATCTAATATAAATCTCCTCTCTTTTAATTTAAAGCCATTACTCTTTGTCCTTACTACACCCCCTATAGAGTTTTTTCCCATCTTTCCTGTAGGCCCCTTTAGGGAGAGGAAGACTACTGTAACGTCTCTCCAGAGGCTTCTAGACTAGACATCACCTTTCATGGAGTCAGAAGGGATATCTAGGTAGTAGCTCAGCACTCCTCCTGTTCCCCAGGGCTTTTGCTTTTCAGCCATCCCATATGGCCTGTACTTCTTATCCTGGAACAGATTCTTGGATTTACAGTCTGTTTGCAAGGGAAACTGAACTGTTGTCTTCCCCTTCCTATTCTTCACCAGTTCTTGGAAGCTAGTTCTTTGGGGTTATCATCTTAGTGTTTCCAACGGGCACAGTGGCGAAGTTTTGGAACCAAAGAAAATGATACTTCAATCACTGTAAGTGATAATCTGCCAGGGCAGCAGTAAAATTTTGTGATATTTTCCAAAGACTTCATATAGCTGCTAAAGCTCTACAGAGCACCACAGTTCAGGCAGGAGGCAGTCCAGAGCTGGTGTCATATGGGACAGGAGAAATGAGATGGTGGTAATTGTCAGCTGGGCATCAGTTCCATATAAAATAGTGAAAACAGTGTTACTAGCTGCAATCAATAATGAACCAGAGGACAAGAATACAATTAGTGTCAGTTAACGTGTTTTAATGGAAGAGGTCCTTGTCAGGCTAGTCTGATTGTGTTTCTGATGAGATAACAAGTTCTGTGATATTGGCAACTGCATCAGTGTAAGACTTCGTAAAGTGTTTGAATCATTTCCAGATTATTATTATTATTATTTTTTGTAATGAACAACGTAAATATCAAATCACTTAAGAGATGACAAAATGACTAATCTCAGAAAGAATTTGTCAATGACAAATCAGCAGTGAAGCAAAATGTGCAAGAATTATTCAATATTGTTATCAATGAGTTTGGAACAAGATTAAAATCACTGCTGATAAAAAAGGCTATAATTGACTCTCGGTCGAGTAGAGTGGTTGTACAGTGAGATCTGCGTTGTTTGGGAAACCTGATCAATTCAAAGATGAGCCAAAGTAGCCAAATTGAATGCAAATTTCCATATCCAGAAAAAAAAAATGCAGACTAATTAGTCCAAATATAGCTTGTTCAGGATGTATAACGCCAAAGATTCAACTCTGCTATTTCTGGATTAATTTTATTATTTTGGCCTATACATGGGGTATGGGTGAGATTGATACTGCAAAA
>PPHD01011255.1:0-18960 GCA_002909625.1 Bambusicola thoracicus | reverse complement strand
CCTTCCCTTCCTTTCCTTCTTTCCTAATTTTTACAATTTACAAATTACAAAGAATATTTACAAAGAATTATCTTGATCATAATAATCATTTTCAGCTTCATTTCTGGGTATTATTGTCTGGTTTTGATAGCTTGTTAGTTTTTGTATGCCTATAAAATTTGCTAAATTTAGCTTCACATATGATACTGCATACTTTGAAACAAAACATGCCTAATTGCTGACGTGGCTTTCACATTCGTATTTTCGTCATTTAATAAAGCACACTTACTGTATGTGTAAGTGGCTGGCAAGCTTATTGTGTACCTGTGGACTGCTGCAGTCTATGCATGGAGTCTCTAGTAGTTCTGTGTGGAATCAAAAATACTGTTACTGCATTGTACTGAAGAATAATTTCCATGTTTATTTCAAAGAATTTGAAATCATAAACAAAAGTCAGTGAGTAGACCACTTTTTTATATTTTAAAATGTACCATATATTTTTTGAAGCAGCAGTCAAGATCCTGGATATGTTTCAAATGATTCAGGTGTGGACAAAACTAATTCAAGCTGAGAATATTTTTATAAACATATATTTCTTGATGTATTCATGTTTGTCTCACCAAATATCCATTATTTCCCACTTTTATTAATTCATTTTTTCTCAGGTATAGTACTGATTGAATATGTTAGACAGTTGGGAAGATTTAGAGGTGTGTCACTCACAAGTTACCCTTGAATTTCGTGATTTCAGTGAACTGAGTCCTAATATGATAACCTGACTTTTAAAAATCTGCAAAATAAAGAGTTGGATCTGTTTCCAGTATGCATTTGGTAATGATATAATGTTATTGACCCAGATCTGGCCTCTCTATAGAATATCTAGATGGATATTTCCTTGAAATGCTGCATCTAGCTGGAAAGAGTGTAGAAAATAGTCAAAAAAAAGTTGAAGAAATGCACAGTGGACAACTGAACAGTAATTCAGTCATGAAGTTATTAACTAACTAAATGGTATAAACGTGTTATTAGAGCAGAAGGCAAATCATAGTCACATTTGTTTTCATATTTTAAATAACAAGAAGCAGTACAATGTGGATAATAAGTACTCGGTCAGAAGAGGAATATAGGAAGATTTTCAATTTGTTCCTAAGTTTTCTTCATAGTCAAGAAATTCAGAAACCTCCAATTTCAACTAGATTACAAATCATTTTAGATTTGCCAACATTAAGAAGAATCATGTGTAAAACAAGAAGAAAAAGATTGATATTACATCTACAGTATTCTGGTCATGATTGCAAAAATTCCCATATGATTCTTACTTGCTTTTGCATAGGCAAAAGCAAGGCAGCTCACTCAAATGCCCTACAGAATATGGTGGATTTAGATTATCAGCCATTAAAATTAACTTGCTACTTGTTATAAAGTATATACTGCAAAAGTAAGTCCAGAGGAAGTACAAGTCTAAGAGTTGCTACTGGGGTAGCAGTAAAGGCACTGTCATAAATATCAATAAAACACATTTTAGATTAAGCTTCAAGTACCAAGCTTCATATGCGATTGTTATTTCCAGTGGAGAATATTAAAGCTAGTGGTAGAAGCAAATGGTTTTTTTTTTCTGTCTTTCTTCTTCTTCTTCTTTTTTTCTTTGCTTCTGAAGAACAAGTCATTACTCATTAGAACAATATGGAAAAAGAAAATAACTTAATAAAGTGTCCAGGGAAACTTAGAAATACACAATATGAAAACCCTCACACGAAGAGGACGTTTTACTATTGCCATTTTCCAAGGGAAAAGGAAAAGCACTTAAAAACATATATAGAAGATTAGAAATACACATGCAATTTATAGAGAGGCTAAATTGTTACGTTCGATAGAGTTTCATCTCTGCTTGGCAAATTGCATGCCTTGGAATAAGTTAAACTCAGAGCTCTGGCTAGTGTAAATGACACCATTCCAGGAGTATCAGTTTTCAAGCTCCTTTACAGAGAACAGCATCAATGACAAAACTATGTTGTGTGGTCACAACAGTAGAATATTTTTGAGCCTGTGCAAAGAAGAACAAGACTACACATAACTTCATGGGGTAGAACAATCACAAGAGAAGGATAAAAAAATTATTCTGAGTGCAACTCAAGTGAAATCATATCCAAAAACCTGTCTCAGTGCAACAAACATAAGTTCTGTATTCAGTTTTCCAGTAATTAACTAGACCAAAGCAAAACACTATCTTTTAAGGCAGAAATTTTTGGAAGTTAAAAAAAAAAAAGATATTTCAGTGTTCTAAGTCTTTTGGTAAAATATGTCATATGAGATTGAACATTTGATGGGACCCGGTGAGATCAAAGAACTGGAAAGAAAACTTTTTGCTGAATAAATAGAAATGAGTTCCAATTATGAGCTGGACACTCCTGTGCTTAAGCACAGCTGGAGACAGTATCACTGCTCCTTACTGCATAAGAAACACCATCAGGATGACTTGAGTCAGAGGTGCAGGATATTCTTGCTCAGTTCCTTGGGGCTGACGAGGACAAAGCCTACATAAATGTCACAAGGTTTGACCACTATACCAATATACGCCCAAAACCCAAAAGTGCAGTTTCACATTCTCTTTTAACTGCTGCAAATGCTGCTGAAACTGGAAGCTTCCATCTTCACAGTGTCTGCTGTTTTACGTTCTCATCCACTGACTATAACAAATTAACTTCAAAATGATCATGAGTGATCCAACACATTTTCATTATTACTGCAGGAAGGAAATGAAGGAAATGGCTCTGCAGATAGAGGAGCATGATAGACCATTCTGGCAATAGCTGAAGTTAGATTAAACAGTCAGTTACTGCAGCCTGACTATTCCAATGCTTCCCATGCAAACGTACATAAGTGGAAGTTCATCTGTACATGCGTAAATGATGAAGCCATCTTTGGAAGAATAGCAACAAGCAGCTTAAGAGACAGATAAGAATTTGTGCCGTCTAGGCCAAACAAATTGCTGCAAAACAATGCTGGATATGAATAAATTGCCTCTTAAATATGTAGATACATATTCTGTATGTAGTAAGGGAAGTTTCCTCTCTTGTTTAAAAGAGTCTCATATGGATGATTTTCAAGTGCCATCTTCAGATGAACTGCATTCCCTCTGGTGTCCCATTCAGCAAAATGGTGTGGACCATCAAGTCTTGTCATGTTAGACTTGTCTTTGTTGTGGGGCAGTTGGCTCGAGGTGTCATATTAGTACTTCAGTATTCACTTTTGTGTATTAGCAGGCATTCAATTATCAGTTGGAATTTTTATATTTATATCTTTTGAATCTGGGAAGAGATTTGAGGCTACTTGAGCGTTTACTTTTCAAAATAATAACATATACCTTAGTACGGTAATTAATGATGTCCATGGGCCCAAAGATACACAAAGTTCCTCTTGCCTTATTGTTATTTGTCATCAAAAAGAACAAGAGCCTTCACTAAGAAGAAATGTTAAATTATTTTTTCTTTTTAGTATAGACTCACAGAACAAAAATAATTTAGCAATGTTTCTAATACCAATTAAAATACACAAGGACTCAAAACAAAGCTGGTCTAGCTGAAAATGAAGTACACTGCACTGAATATTGTAATATTATTTTTTTCTTTAAGAGAAGCAATTATCTTTGGACGCTGGCTGTCTTTAGACCACCCGATTGCATTCTATTTTATAAAATTTGAGGAATTTACATAGTTGGAAGGTTGCATGTAGAACTCAGTATTGTGTAATCTTGAAATGTTAACTTTTCAAGCCTTGTAGTCACCCAGTAGAGAAGGGTAGGTGATATTTCTGCTCCAGTAACCTTCTCAAGGCTCAGCAAATAGACTCAGCAGGAGTTAACCTGCAGGATGTCCGTAACTGAGTAGAATTTCTCCTCATCCATTGTGATAAAAAATCAGCAGATTTTTCCTATTTTTATGTATAAGAGAGAGTGTGAAGTCTTTAAAAAAATGCATGAGGACAGAAGAAACTGGAGTGCAATATACTTTGTTATAATTTTCCCTCCTGTGTTGGATGAATATAAATGTTGAGTGATGGGCAGAGATTTTAAGATACACTTCTCCTATGTTTTTGATTAGAAGAAATTGTGTATGGCCTTGCCTGGCATACATCCCTTGACTTCTAATTTGTTTGTAAACTCTGTATCATAGAAAAACTTATTTTTAATAAAGATTTTAGGTCTAATAGTAAGCTTGGAAGTGAAGTTGTTTGAACCTATAAGCGCATTTACATGTCTTTTATTTTACTGAAGTTTCTTTCAGCTCAAAGTTTCTGAGGTTCCTGTTTGGCTTAAATTGATAGGTGATGTGTATATCTGTATACGCATATACTGGTGGAAAGTGTACACCACTTATTTTCTATTTTGATGTTTGACAGCAATCTCTGATCCAGAATGCTGAAGAAAATGTGCATTTGTCAGTAGCCACGGTTTTCCCGTTCAGTTGTAATGAGGTCTACTAAGAAGCTTTACCTAAGTTGTTCTATTATATTACAATTATATTTTTTACTTCTGATACAGCTGCCTTCTAGGTTGAGACTCAATTACTGCAAATACAGGAACAGTTGCACCACAACTCATGTTATCCAAATACACGTGGTTAGACCTAAACTATTGCATAATGGCAGTGTAAAATTAAAACCATACTCAGTAGCATATTCACAAATTTCTTACCTCTGTAAATTCTATTTGCTAATCTTAAGTCTCATAGATGATTATGAGCCATAAGAGTTAGTAAAGGTGTGGATTATTTGCTAGTTAGCACTTTTCATTTACTTTTTTAGAAAGTTGAAGGCTATCAACAAGAACTGAGAAACCACAGCATCTGCTTTTGATGGCCAGACATGCATTATTGTCTGAAGAAATCAATTTATGAACCAGTGTTTTTCTAGGTCAAAAGAGCTTTGTCCAAGTATTTGTTGAATACTTACAATTTAGAATTTATTTGCACAATCCAGGATTACCTCTTGAATGACTTGTAAGCAAAATAAAATAAATAAATTTAGGGAAAAAAAAAAAAACCGGCTAAATTCACAATGAATATTATTTGCAATGAATAATTCAACCAGCACTAATTATTTAACACCTGTAGAGGAGAGAAAGGGAAATAGGTATGCTAATATGATGTTGCCTCTTTTCTGCCTAACTATTAGGTATTGATGTAGAAAGGGTGAATGTCTGTCACACAGCACACTTGCTGGCAGATGTGTTATCATCAAGGGAAGAGGATTTAATTTGCCAAAATTATCCATCTATCTGTCTATCTAGACATTTATGCAGAGTGACTCATATAGAGGTAGCCATTATCCCTACAGATGTAATAAATCTGTGGTATGTGTGGTTTTAGCATTACTCAGCTCAAAAATTCACACAGTGTATGTGACATGCAGGGCACAAACATCTGAAAGCCAATTGCAGAAGTACCTTGTGAACTTTCCAGCAGAAGAGATTAAGGGCTACATTTTTTCTGAAACCCAGCAATTTTTACACAAAGATGAGCAGAATTAATCCTTAATTTGCACGCGTCACCATATTGTGTTTTTCCACTGTGTGTTTACATACATAACCACTGCTTTTGATATATTTTAAACACTGGCCTTTACACTACAGTCAGAGGCAAAACATGAAAGACAAGGAACCCAGAGGTCTTATGATGTAATATTTTACAGTTCTATTATTTTTCATTGCCTTTAAACAATATATGGTAATTACATGACAGCACATGTATATATTCTAACTGATAGACCTTAATCCCTTTTGTGCTATAATACTGTATTTTCTAGAATGAGATGAAGTTTCAATGGCTTATTTGAAAATTGCTAACCATATTGTTATAGACAATCAGTGAACTGCAAGCTAATTCATTATGGTTGCAATTGCTACAGCTTAGTCTTTGAAGTTTTACAACATTTACATTCACACAGACTGTGTCACGCATTGTCACTAAGGTAGCATTCAAAGAGAAATGTTTTTGCATTCTTCTTTATTAATAAAATAATTATTTGTTCATTTTACTCAGAATATTTTGAGTGTTTGTCATTTTCACTATATTTCTTATAGATAAGATTATGTAGATGACATTTGTTATTTTGACAGCAGAGTTGAAATCTGGGATTATGTTTCCCTTGGTACCCTATTTTGAGAAATCATATGTGTTTAAGAGCTGCTGTTCAGTGTTAGGGAGCAGCCACTAAAATAGGTTGTTCTAAACCAGAAGAGGATTACTTTTAAAAGCAGAGTATAGTTAAATAACCTAACCAGATTTAATACATTGCTTTTTTTTTCTTAAGTAGAGCAAGAGTTTTTGAAAAAAGTAGGTATGGTACTAAGAAAAATGCTTATATAGGCAAGAAAAACTTGGACATGATTAGGAATTATATAGAAAACATAGAAATTGATTATCCATTTCCATGTAGATGTATTGAATTCATAACCACAGTTCCAAGATCAGAAAATTAACTCTAAACTGAAGCTGAGAAAATCTGATCTTTTGTAAAATTTTCTTCATGGTTGGACTAGATTGTCTTGTAGTCCTTTCCAACCTTGTGATTCTATGATTCTGTGAACATCACCTCACTGTATTTACATTTTCCTCTCTGAGATTTAAATCGTTGACAAGAAATCCCAGCCAACGTTCTCAGTATTTTCAATACAGGTTGAACTACAGATAGTAAGCTATAAATATACCATGTGTAATTCAGTGATCCCACGCTGTTTCTTACTAGTTCTTAGCAAATTCTGAACTTCTCTAAATTAAACTGGATGGTTATGAATCCAGAAGGAAGATGTAATGCTTGACAAATGCTGAAACAGAGCATGCCAGTCATGACCATACTATATTTATTTTTCACATCAAAACTCCTCAGAAAATAGAGTTGAAGAATGTTCCTTTGGTCTGGCCCACTGGATATGAACATCTTTGAAAATCTTTCTTTTTGAAGTTAATGACAGCATTCATTGGATTTCATGATTTTTAGGAAAGAATTCATAGCTGTTTTGTCAATAACGTGCCTGCCTGGAGGAAACTCTGGTCCTGAATGTAAATTCTTTTTCTTACTTTTGACACTATTTTAATATATGCCATGGTTTCTTCTTTCAGCACACTGCTGAACTTTTCCAGTTTCAAGATGAGTTATAGGATGTTCTCACAGTATTTCTATGTTTACTTGGGACCAAGGATAACCTCATGACTGCTTTGTCTTTGAAAATGTCTTTGAATGCAGCAACAATTAAAGCTATGAAGCAAGAAAAAAAAAAAAAAAAAAAAAAGAAAGAAAAAAATTATGCACTCCTTTTTTCCTAGTGCTTTGGTTGCTGCTCCAGGAGTCAATACAGACATGGGTAAAAAGGTATTTAAGAGAAATCTCGACACAAAATAAATTTTCGTGGGCATCACCCTGTTCTGGTTTTGTTTTTCTATTTCTTACTGGCATATCATAGCTGTGGACAATTGGGGAAGCTTTCCTATGGCTTCAGATTTTAAATCTACAGGTGGTCTTCAAACATGGCACTTCAAAGACTGTTTTGATTAAATTAAACAATGTTTGTGTAATATGGATCCCAGATCTTTGAACTTTTTTTCAGATCAATTCAGCCAACAAAGATTCAATTAGGTAAGATCAGAAGACCCGCTTCCATCCTTCATTTTCATCTGTCATTCAGTCTTGTCTTTTCAAATTGCTCTAATACAAAACCGGGGCTAATCATTTATTTTAATGAGGACCACAATCATAATAATGGTGGTGGTGACGATGGTCCTTGTACTAACACTAATAAAACATATTTGCAGCTGGAAATGCTGTTTGCTCAAGAGAAAAAATAATAATAATAAAAAGCTAAGATAGACTCTGTAGTATTTTAACTGAATTAACACATGTTGGCACAAGTTGGGTCTGTATCCGCTACTGAAGCTTATTTAACTGTACGTATCTTATGGGGTTTTTTTGCCTTCAGTGAAAGAGAAACTGATCCTAACAGTTTTAAACTTGTTAATTCAAACCATATGTCATAGAGCCAGTCTCCATATGGTGCAACACCACCTTATATTTACAGGGTGCTGCTTTTCCAAACATTATTCTAAAGGCTTTATTTGCCCCAAATGTAATAGGTGGTGCCGAGCTCCTGAATACAGCTTTTAAAATATCTCAAGTGTCTAAATCACATGCTGATATAGCAAAAACACACTGATTATTAAAAACTAATTACAGTCTGTTTTATTGGCAAAAAAATGTGCTAATCAAGTCCTTGACTGAGAGTGTATGCTTAAGAGAAGGAGAAGCAAACTGCCAATCCTCTGTGTCCATACATGGTAACAAAAGATAGGTACAGTACAGAATCCCATCACCTCGTATAAAGGCTTCCTCTATTTGATCTTCCATAGGTCCAAAATTGTGCAGCAGTTAAAGACAGGTAGGCTCTACTCTTTCTGGTTTTAGGAAAATCAAAGAAAAAGAATGCATACTTGAAGTAGAATTGCTATGGTTAGGATGAAGGACATTAAGAAGACTGTCAAGTGCCTTTTGTTTGCTGCTATCTACCTCTAAAAGAAAATGAAATGGAAATATCCCTGAATTGTCTGTTGACGGTATAAAAAAATTGCTAAAGAGTAAGTAGTACAGTGTACTTTTCTGGATCTTTTAGGTCTACCTTTTGTACAGCACTTTGGTCTCTTCACTTGATTTCACTCTTCCTGCCAGGGCACTGGATGGTGCCGATTTTCTTACCCACCTAACCTAGTATCAGTTCACTCTCCAAGCTGGCAAACACTCGGGAAGAGGCAAATTAAATCTGAACATTTACTCCTCATAAAGACTTCCTGGGAAAACAGGAAAGGGCTTGTGCAGGCTTACTTGATACAAAATCTGAAAATGGAGCTTCAGGAAGATGGAATGTGATTACATAAAACCAACTGCTTGCTTTTTGTTGGAAGGAGGTACCATACTGAATCACAGGCCACCAGAGCCTATTCTAAATATGCGCTGTGGATCCAGTGAGAAAAAAATACTGTCTTACTAAGTCTTATGTAAGAATGTTGAAAATTTTCTAGTTATTTCCCATCCTGACCAGTAAAGGCTCAGTCCAGCCCCTGTATAAATTTTAAGGTTTTATTTTGGAAATCACATGCATTGGTCTGGTAGGGATAGTGGTTTAAAGCCATTATCACTCAACTCTCTCCACATGTTGAAAGCTTTTCTCAGTCTCTCTTGGTTTGTTCATCTCTCTTTGTGCTTTCTGGTTCAGGAGAGACTTCCTGCTCCTGTTAGGAAAGCTCTTGGCTGTGTGATTTGTAAGGCTGTTTTTTCATTCAAAGAAAGACCACAAACCATGAACAAGCCTTAAACTATTGACATATGTGAAGTCAAATTCTCTGATCACTTATACCACAGTAATGAAATCTACCATAGTGAATTTAGGACAGTCCAATTGGCACCAAGGGATTTAATTTTGGCTTCTCACTAGCACAGCTAGAGGCAGAATTTTCCAACAGAGAGTAACATTATTATTTAGTTCATTAATCACCAAGAAAACTCGCTAGCAGAACAGTTACATCAGCTTTCCTTACTTTCTTGATAATCTTATTAAAAACAGAATTCTGAATTCCACACAGAACATTCCGTGGAAAGAAAACAGGCATCATTTAGCAAACAGTCCAACTTATTGCCAGTCTAATAAGTTAATAGCAACATTCTTACAGAAGTCTATGCAAATAGAAGCAAAACACAATGGTATACTGAAATGAAAAGAAGAAAGAGAAGGACATACACAAATGAATGTAATAATTCAGTGTGTAATATCACTGGTTGAAATAAACCCAACTTATTGTATTCAACAGTGTCCCACTTAGATTTAGCAAGCAACCAATTAACCTATTCAGAGTACACAATGCTTTCTTAATACAATAGTCTATGAATGGATCAGTGTAAGAATGATGCATTGTCTATCATTTGAATACATTCTGAAGAGAATAAACTCCAATGCAGAAACTAAACTCAAGATATAAACAAAAGATAAGTGCTAGCATATGTCTATGTTCAAAAGGAAACCAAAGAGTCCACCATATGATGAAGTGCCACAGTTACAGAAGATTACATCTTGCAAAGACCAAGAGATAGTAATATACAATGATTTATGATTGTGGATTAGGTAGGAGATTATTTCAGTCAGGAAAGGTGTCCTTTCTGATAATAGCTCAGATCAGTTTCTCCTTGTGCAATACATATCATGGACATAAGTTTTTCTAGTTTTATTGCAGTGAAATTAAGAGATTTAATGTTTGGCATTAATAACAGAGAAAAAAATCTTCAAATTTCTCTGAACTGTTCAGACTCACTTCAAGCTCTTGCAGAGTTTTCATATTTTATTTTTCAGTTCTCCATTAATCTGAAGTATCTGCAATGCCTACTAAGCTACTGGGAACATATTTGGATTCTAAAATCTGATGATTTTTTTCTGGATTTCTATAAGGGAATGGGTATTTTTTTTACATCATATTCAGGTTTTATACCATATCAATTCTCTGTACCATACTTACTTCTCCTTTAAGGAAGCTTTTTGACCTGAGAAAGGACAGTAAAAATGCCCCCCCAAAAGGGAAAACATTGATTTGGGATTTCAGACCACAGGACTGCAACATGAGACAGCGTTGATTTGCTGTCTCTACCGCAGACTTCCTTTGTGCACTTTAGCAAGTCACTTGATTTTTCAGTGCCTTGGATACTCATTTGTGGACTGAGAAGAATAATACACTCCTTCTCCCGTATTTTGTTTATCTTATCTATATCACTGAAAAAGTTTAAAGATAGTATCTGGGTCTGTAGACTCTATTACAATACTCAATTTTAGCTGGAGCCAGTAGGAGTTACTGGAATGCAAATAGAGGCTGTAGCAATAAAATAATGAATAAGGAGGGGAAAAAAGGGGGATTTTCAGCATGATTTATCCACATACAGTTTATCCTTAACTGTTACACATCCAGTATGCCTTTTGCTTTATCACAGCATGATGTTTGCTGAAACTTCCTATCTTCAATCGTGGTTTTTCTTTGAGTTGAGATTGCTGCTTGCTGGTCTGCAGGAAAAACTTATCTTGTCAAATGATGGGTATGAGGAAAGGAAGGCCAGCTTTCCCCTCTCCCATTCAACTAACCGCACTCTTAAATATGTGAGAGAAAAGAGACCAGTTTGTTTATGTTGGTTGTAATAGCTATTTAAGACCCAGGAAAGCTTAATGACATACTACACTTCTGCCTGCTGTATTTGCCATTGTGGCTGCAAAATTATATCCTTTACAAAAACCAGCAAGTCTGAGGTTTTTCAGGGTAGTTATTACAAGAGAAATGGGCAACTGGGGGGAAATGTTTTTGTCTCTCAGTTTGGCAAACAATACTCTAGGGACAAAGAAACTTATGGTACATGTTATTGATAGGTTGGGCTAGGGTTTCAATGGTCCCCTCAATAAGCAGAATTTGCCAGATTTACTGGGAAGACAAATCATGTACATTGACAGTGCAGATGGGCTTGGTAGCAACCTCTCTCTGACCATGCAGTACTGCTCCTCCTGTGTCTACGGAGTATGAAGCATTGTCAGGGACTAAGAACTTTGATGGTGTCCTCTGGCCTGCATGTAATGCAGCTGGCTTGCAATAGCAGTGCCTTCTGTCTGGCTCAGTGTTAACCTCTGTGAGACAAAGCAGGGTTTGGGTTGAGAAAGCCATGTCATGATGAGTTCCTGGGATGACTCAGTTCTTGCTAGAAAGTTGATGAGTTATCTCCTAATAAGCCAAGTCATTTAGGTCAGATCAGGCTAACGGATCACCAGCACTTATTTTGTAATATAAATTACTTGCATTGAATTGTCACAGAGGTTTTAGCACTTGATAAATAATTAATATTAGAACAGAAGAGAAATGATGAAGTGGTAGAAGATTTTTTTATTTGGTAATTTCAAATAGCGTCTGTTATTTTATTATTTTTTTTTTAAATCTATGCTGTGAAGTTGCATTATGGTTATTAATGATAGGGATAATAAAACATTTATCAAATCTTCACAATTTTAAATAAGAAATTGTGTCTCATTAAAGTATATAACAATCTTAAACGTAATCTGACTGGTAGGGCTTTTTTCTTATTTCTTTTTTAATTTTAATTATATTTGCCTTTTAGGAATTTAAAATTTCATAATGTATAAATGAGTATACTTCTATGCCCTTGTTCCAGTTTAGACTTCAGCTTAAAAGATTACTGGAGTGATGGGCAGATTTCTGAAATAATGAAACCAATTGCTGTGATAAATGCTACAATGACCTATATGGCATCATTCCACTTTACTGTTAAAGAAGTCATTCTACATAGTCCATCAAGTGAAACTGGTTTTATGTAAGGATAAACACGCTATTTATTTATTCATTTTTAAAATAACATGATTTTTAAATAATCAAGATAAAAAGGTCACATATTTATTAATATGTAGCACACTTCTCATTACTCTAGTAATATTATGCAACTGTTGCCTTTCAGCTGCCAGTTCTTTGCATTTATTTAGCTGCTTCTTATATCCTCATACATGTGTCAAACGTTACTATGCTTTTCATTTTGTTCAGGCTGAACATTAACCTCTGCAGTACTTATTAGAAGGCAATGCTTTCCCTCCAGAGTTTAAAAACAACAGCAACAATGGAAAACAACACCTAAATTTACATAGAAACATCAGGAGCTTCTCTTTAAACTTTAACGTAATTTACATGGGAATGATGTTAGTTATTAACTTAAATGCTTAAAGGTTGGAAAAACTTTATTTATGAGTCATTATTACTTGTTCAGAGACAAGTCTCCCTCTCAAGGGACGATGCGTTTTTGGCGAGGGATATACATGCAAACAGAACATTTCCTTTAGGAGCAAGAACATTCTCTGACAACAATTTGAATAGCCTTAATAAGCTAATGATTACACTATCTTATTATGAGCTTATTTCCAGCAGAGATGTTTATATTTCAGCAAGTCAAACATCTCAGCACTTGCGGTCCCTGCTTCAGCATTATCCTTATAATTGAAAAGAAAGTTTACTTGTGGACAGACCAGTTGGAAAGAGTTGAAGTTCTTGTTTCTAGAGCCATAACCTCCAAATGAATGCACAGGGAAGGAAATATGTTGCAATTGTGCTTTCAGGTACAGTGATGTTGATGGATATTAAAAATATATAGATATCATTCAGGTAGAGTAATTCTGTAGTGGAATTTAGATGTAACTCATTGAAATGATGAATTGCATTGTTTTCCATTAAAAATATAAGCGAGGACAACAGCAGTTGAGTTTGTTGTGATTCAATTGCAAAGTTTTTATTAAAAATATATTTTTTAGTCAATCATCTTAAAAGACGTGGGCTTTGTAAGCAGCTGGTAAAAATACAAATTAAGCAAGTTAATTACCTATTTCACACTGGAGCTGGTGTCACAGAGATATTAACTTTTTGGACTTGTGGTGAATATTTTAAGTGCCACTGGAAGGTGATATTTCCCTCAGTGCAGGAATGGTTGTTGATTATACAAGTAATTAATTGGCTGTATTTACAGAGGCAGTTGAACCTCTCTTATATGTCTATTTTCTTCCCAGCTTTAATATTGTTAGTGTTACCACAATTTAAATATTGTGGACCGAACTGGAATAGCAGAAAGCATATGGTTAAGAGGAACTCAAATTTTCAGGTTTAAGCAGAAACAATCTGAAAATCTTCAACTGTTATATGATGTTTGCTACAGAATTTAACACTGTAATTTTGTCTGTAGTTCAATACCTTCTCTTTGAAGTATGTCATACATTTTTGGGAGCAGTAAGGCTTAAATTAAATCTGTGAAGTACAGAACAATCCATCACATTCTTTGTAATTTGTTCCAAAGATAAATTAATCTAATTACTAAAGAAACTGGCCTTCTTATCCACTCATACAGAGATTTTCTCTGTAGATATGAAGTTACTTGTTTTGTTGTTAGAGCAACCATAAGCTATGTATTCTAGTGGACCAGAATGTGAAGGAAGATATAACCGATACCTGCTTGGGCTGCTTTTTTGATCAGAGGTGCTTATTTAAATACAATAAATATTAGGTTAAAGAAATGAAAAATTATTGTAAGGAAATAAAATATTTTTTTCTGCATTATGAAGAATAGCAACAGGAAAACTGGGTCTTAATTATTAATAATAAATGAAGACATTAATTATAAGGAATAAAAATGTTCATATTATATACATGTAAAAACAATTAGAATTAGCCAGCAGGTCAACAGTGAATATTTCAAATGCTAGTGTTCAAAATAAAAGTGTTTGTGTTTCTTTTACATACAAATTTTAGAAGTATGGTATACAAGAAGGGAAATAAATGACTGAAACAGGCAAGTAAAAGCAGCATCTTGATACTTTATTTGAACTGAGAAAATAGATGAAAATACAAATTTGAATTGGATGTTGCTTTTTTCCCTAGGAAACGTGATACTGTTTTTAATTACCAAAATACATCAAGATGGCTGTATATGAATACTATTTTAGATATGCCAAAATTAATTTACTAAGTTTGCTGATGAAGAGAGATTATTTCTAACTTCTACAAAGCTAGCTTGAGTATGATGTTTAAGCTTCTCATTTTCTTACATGCCTGACAGTTTATACAGAACTAAAGAAAAAGAACCTGTACCCAGAACTTTGTTTAGAATCGGGTAGGTGATGTCTTTTCTGGGGGAAACTGATAGCTGTTACTGTAGCATGAAAATGCACAGAAAGGATGTTCAGGGCAAGAGAATGCTGTTCTGGCATTCTAAGTAACTGTTTTACTGTGGAAGATATATCTGCAGTGGTTGGAAAGTTAGTAGCTTAAGAGACAACCAGAAACAGAGCAGCTCAGTGCTTACTTGATTTATGGCCTAGGTCCATGAATAAGACAGTCAAGAGATCCTTTAAAGGGCTTTGTGGGTACCTGGATCTCTCATTTGCCTGTCAGAGAAACATAGAGCACATAGTTTAAAGGGACTAACCTTACCAAATGACAAATTTTAAGCACAAGCTAAGATTATCTGTCAGGTCAACTAATTCTTCCTCCCAAGATGGTTTCCAAATTAGTTGTTAAATATATAATATGTATCCATTTAGTATGGTTTTCTGGAGATTTTGTGACTCCTAAAAAATAGGCATGGAGGAAGAAGGTAAGAACTATAGATTCCTTTTATTTTTTATTTAATTGATCTGCAGGATGAAAAATTAAAAGTTACGTGGAGTATGACTACTCCCTGCAACTTTCTCTTAAGCACTCATGGTAAATTAGAAGGCCACACTGGTGAACACCAAAAATTAATTGGAGTGGAAGGCTAATTGAGCATTATCAAATTCTGCTAAAACTAAATCAAGTACTAGCATTGTTGGCATCTTGAAAATTAAGTGAGGTAGCTGTGTAGTGGATGTGAAGTCTAAGTGTATGAGACAAAAGGATCATTAGTATTAATGCCTATCATTTATTTTGCATTTGCAGTGAAATATCACAGTCAGATGAGAGTTCCATTTACTTGGCAAGGTACAGATACAAATGAAAATGTAATAGCTGGTGTAAAAGTATTTTGGATTTGGGCCAAGAGGAATCTTGAAAAAAACCCTCTATCATGTCCAAAAGAAAACCTTTACTTATGTGAGTAGTCCTAGAAACATTGATGAAATTATTCATCTGCAGAAGGGGAACCAAGAGAAAAGCATTTGCAGAACTGAATTAAAATATAAAGCAAAAGGCAAGTTGGGAATCACAATCAGGAAGAAGAGAATGAGAGTAATGGCATAAAAGGCTTGTTTCTGAAAGAGTAAGCCTCTTTTTTTTTTTGAAGGGACAAAGCATCAGGCCTTCTCAATTCTGAACCATATTCTGAAATATAATTTATAGACTACACATACCCTATCCCAAGGGTGAGTTCCTCTCAGCAGAGCAGACAGCTTCCAAACCATTCCAATCTCCATAGCCTTATAAACAGCCTTGGAACTACCAATAGTGCAGATCAAAAGGGACCTTTGCAGGTCATCTGGTCCAGCATCCTACGCGAGACAGTGCTGATTTTAAGAACAGAGCACTTTGATAGGATCTCTGTCCCTGTGAGATGTGACTACCTGTAAGGATGACAATGCCACCAAGACTTGGAGCATCTATTTCACCACAATCTCTTGAAAAGGTTTTCCTTGTACCCAGTGGGAAACTCCTTCTAGTGAGTCTTTTGCCTCTCTTCCTTCAGTTCTGCAACTTCAGTAAGACTCTGGATGCCTTTTCTCTATTTTGATAGCCAAAGGCAGTAATGAGGTACTTCCAAAGTTGTTCCCTTTCCAAGCTGATCAGGTCCAACTCCTGTAGCTGCTCCTCATGTTGCAAGTACTCCAGCCCCAGTCATCTTAGTGGATGATCACTGAATTCACTCTGGTTTATCTAAATCATTTCTTTAAAATCTGACCTTAAATATCCTTCTATACAGATATGTGGATATAACTAACCCACTGGATCAACAGCCTGTGCAAGACTGAAGCCAACTAGAACTGAAAAGGCAATAATATTTGTACATGATAATTCTATAGCAGCTGAAAAGAAGGTTGGGTCACTTTAAGAGAGAACATTCTTTCGTTGTTAAAACTCAAAAATAAACCCTTATATGGAATTGAGACACCCACAGATATCAAAACAGCATTCTGAACTTTTGCTGAAGTGGGTTTCCCCTGCTGGTTTGTGGTCAACAAAGTACTACTGAGACTGTCCCTATGACAGCATACAGGTGCTCAAAGATGCAAAGATGAAGAAATGAGAGTGTAATTGAATGCATAAAGAAAGTGTGTTGGGAAGGTGACAATTTCAGGCACTTGAATGTCAGGAAATAACATTTCCTGAAGTAACATTATCTCAGCTATACTGTATATTTTATGTCATAACTTATATCTTACCACACTTAAAGGTAAGACACATACTTACAAGGAAAAGCAGGAATGTAAAAGACTGCACTAAGAAGGTAACCTTTTCCATATCCCAGTTTTTAAGAGCTTAAAAGGCTAACTGCAATACGTGACTTATTTTAGGTTTTGTGCTTAATTTCCATATTAAAAAAAAAAAAAAAAGAAAGAAAGAAAAGAGAGAGAGAGAAAAGAAAAAGAAAAGAAAGTACAAGAGAAAGATATTTTCAAGGAGTTTCAAACATTTCTGCTGTGGACATAGTATGCCTTCTTGTAGGTATACTTCTTTGAAACTGTTATAGAAAGCTATTAGAAATTGTTTTCAAAACCCCAGTCAGGTGAAAAAGACATACTCAGATTTGTGCAGTCGTATCAGTTATACAAAGAGATAGTAAAATGCTAGGAAATATGTTTTCTGAAATACTGATATGATAAACAAATTAAAATGGTAGAAGTGATTCAGGGGGATGTGGCATAACAGGAACGCTGTGCCAGTAACTTGAAAATGAAGCAGAATGATTTAAGTCACTACAAACTATGTTTAGACTGACTGATCACAAGTTAAGCCATGATCAGGATAGACAGAGATTTAATGAGGAAAGAGGTAAAAGATAGTAGCCTAACTAAGGAACAACTAATGCAGTTATATATAAAAAAAGCCATACCAGAAATATTTGATACCATTATCAGATGAGATTTCAGTATTGATTGACTTTCAGTCTTACTGCAATTTCAAAATAAATTTCTCTAAAGCATTTATTGTTGTGTACTATACAAAGTAAATTCATTAAACACCAAGTGAGAGATGAGGAGAAGTAACAGATGAAGAATAAATAAGGTAGCAATTCATATCATGAAAGGAGCTGCAAACAGACAATCCTTGATTCAGATCTATTCAGTATCTTTACTAGTTGTCTGGAAACAAATATAAAGCAGTTGCTGGTGAAGTCTGCAGATAATCTGAGCAGCTGTGGCATGTTAAATAAAAAAGAGATCTTCTACCAAGTGATCTGTACAATCAGGTGTGCTCACACAGCATTAATTCCTTTCAGTTAAATGAAAGGTCACACAGTTAGGAAAACAAGAAGGTAGGTCAAGTTTACAGGATGAAGAAGACTATTTTAAAAAATAAAAAAAAAAAAACAAAACCACCTATCCTAAACTAGTGAATTGAAGGAAGGCGTTATTGGCAATGTAGGGAACCAGGTGAATACATTTTCCAAGGCTAACAAAATCCTAAGAAACGAAGAGAGAGAAATCTTGTGCAATTTTTCACAAATGTAAATTAAGTTTCTGAAATACTTATTCTAGTAAGTACTTCACTTCTAAGGAAGAAGTGAAAAGGTAAAGAAAGCAGTAAATAGATTATCTAGATTATCAGATATATGTTGTTCAGTGCATCAAGCATAGAAGAGCTTGGCCTAGGCATCTAATATTTAACTGTGTAATGTTATGCTTAGGCTTAGGCCGGGTGAGGAGAACTAATGTAAGCCTCAGGCTTTTTTATGGGCTCAGTAAAAACCTTTTCCACTCAGTAAAAACCTTTGTTGCGTTGCCACCCACTAGTGGTTTTTCTGTTGTTGAAAATATACATTTGTAATTTGGACGTGAGATTTCTGTGTCTCGGACATGAGTCTGTTACTTTCAACCATGTGAGATCTAAGCCTGAGTTGAGAATTACAGTGAATTATATCCTCAATCATCCAGTTTTTCTCTGACATATTTTTTTTCCTTACTGTGGTTTTATGCTGTTCTTAATCATCGTACTACATAAGAAACATCTATATAAGAACAAGAGCTGTTAATGCACTTTATGGAGTGAGTGATATTCTTTCTTTCTCTTCCCCAAAAAAGAGCTTTTTGGCTTTTTCCTTATTTTTGCTGTTTGTTATTGTTGTCTACTAGTGGTTAGCAGTCAGAAAAGAGGTCTACATATCATGGTCATGAGAGTCTATTTAAAGTCTGGAAGAATACAGTCTTTAGTGAAATAAAGCTTTTTTTTTTTGTCA
>PPHD01011254.1:4963-18962 GCA_002909625.1 Bambusicola thoracicus | reverse complement strand
TCTGTGTTTATCTGAACTTTTTAATGAACATCAAGAAATATGATTGTTTTCAAGATTTGTCTTTGACAACACTGTACGTAAAGGAAAACTTGAGCTGAAGTAGTAAGTTTGCAAAAGTTGAGTAGTTCCTGCTAGTATACATAGGTCTGATTCGTCTGCCAACTTTGTATAGAACTATGTATTCCTACATAGTAGGCTTTAAGAGGTAATGAAAAGCCAGATAGTGAATTAAATGTCTAGTATGCATGAAAAGACTTTGAAAGAACGCTAAACATATATCTGCATCTTGTACCCGAATTACATGTTAGAAGGATAGTTTCTAGAGGATGGAGAAATAGCAGAGAAAGGATGTTTGGATTAAGAAGGTAGCTGATGCTACAAGCACTCAGGCCTGGATGTGCAGAGCTCCCACTCTGGTGTAGGCCTTCCAGTGTTTACTGCGTAGCAGATATTTCTTTTGTTCTTTACTAGTACTGTGCCTAGCTGGGATTTTGGTGCATGGCTGGATTCTTATGTAAGGCAGTAACAAATATAAATTTAATTAATAATAGAGGTCATAACTTGAGTAAATGACCTTTCACAGACAAATAATGCTTGCTGTTGCCTCTTCAGCCACTTTTTAGTAGACCTTATTTTCTGCCTTCAAGTGCTTTGCCTTCAGCAAAGTCTGAATGAATTTTAACTGTTATCTTCACTTGATTCTAGTTCTGTTGTCCTCTAGAAAACTACTCTTCCTACCGTCATCTCAGGGTTTCCCCCTCCCTTCCTCCCCCCTTCCCTTTTTGTTGTCAGCAAATGGATCAATTCAGAATTCATGTCTGCACAGAGTTCATTAAGTTCCCGTGTCTGCCATTGTGCAGGAATGTTACCTGCTCATGCAGTAGCCACTGCACTAAGATACTGGTTTCATGGTTCTCCTCCTGGAGAGATTGTTTCTATGGGAATACTTAGTGAAGGTAAGTCTACTTTTGCTTCACATATTCTTTAATAGCTTCCTTGTAGCCTTCCCCAATTTCGATAATGTGATTTTTTTAATCTTTTTTTTTTTTTAATAAAGAAAAAAATCATATTGTCATTGGAGATGGAGAATTTTTTTTCACTAGAAGAGCCTGGTCTACACAGTTGTGATATCTTGAGCTCATGATTTGATATTCATTTCTTAAAAGTGTCTCTTGTTGCATACTGTCACTTAGTCTTTTACATGATTTTTTTCATATACGTAGTTTGCGCATTGAATCTTTGTAATTGTTGGAGCCAAAGATATAAAAGCATGTTCTTCTTGTGAAGATACGTGGGCCAATAAATGGAGTATTACACAACAGCCATTTAAACCTTGTATGAAAGAAAAGATTTAAATTTTCTACTTTTTAAAATGTAAAATTGTTATGTGTCCATCAGTCTAAAATTCAGAATTACAGTCAGTAGGAAGCCCTTTAGTCTTTGCATTGTGCAGTCAGTCTCTGTATCGAGATCTTGCCTAGTTACAGACTTCTGCAAATTTGTAGGGCTTAATCTTGACACTGCTGAAAATGTGATTTATAATCACAAATAATACGTTTGGGTAATTTTTCCTTCTGCAGGTCAGTTTTGTATTCCTGAAGGGATTGTCTTCTCTATGCCTGTGAGGTTCCAGAATGGTAGCTGGGAAGTTGTAACAGAATTAGAAATTGATGAAAAAACACAGGAAGTTCTGGGACGCTTGTCCTACGATCTGATACAGGTAATGATTTCGTGCATCTGATAGTATGCACATTCTGCCACCTATGGGTACATTGCAGCATATATGCAAACTGTACACATGAGCTCATGTATGTAAAGCTGAGTATTAAAAAAGATGTATTGAGATGAATAGAATATTGTTCTGTTCCGCAGAAAGGAGATGAATAGATAATTTTACGTATGGAAAAGTAAAATTTGCACTCCAACATTCTGCAGGCTTCGTGCAAACTGAAATGTTACCTTTAAAGCTTTTACATTCTGTGGTGCTGATCTTAATTTTGTGTTGTATTCAGAGTCGTTCTGTGCCAAGAAACATGTATTTTGGGAAGCTTATGGCTGTGACTCTCTATGAATGAAGGCCAGACTTTATTATAAAAAGGAATTTTTCAGTAAATACAAAATCAGCAAGCAATAATTTCACCATTAGCTATTTGTCATTTAGTGAAACAGAAAGAATTTAATTTGGTTAAATATTGAAGTACGAAAAGAACTGGTCCCGAATTTCACATCCTACCATCAATAGAATATTTATCATCTTCAGTCACAGTAGTTTATATGTGCCCATTATCTTCATTTGAATGTGTTTTAATTTTGTGTGAGAAACTTGAGTGAATAACAAGAATAGGTGGCATTAAAACTGTTCTTTTTTTTCCATCCAGGAAAAGCGCGTTGCACTAAAGGAAATAAAAGAAATGCATCCTTACAGAGCTGATAAAATCGCTGCTAAAAAGGATGTGTGTCAAGGTGCGTTTTTTCCCCCATGAGAGATAACACCAAGTTTGAAGTGAGAATTTAAGTCATGGATTCTTATTTTATGTCCCTTTCCTTTAAACTGAATATAAAATTATTCAGGGAGGAACATAAATACCGAGTGCCTGTCTGATATATCCTGAACGTGCTGCAGGAAGTCTGCATGGAAGATGCCTTATTTTTATAAATTTCTTTCATGTCATTCACAGATAATGAATATAAAAGCTGAGCACCAATAATAAATTTAGCATAAAAGTACTAGATTTTTTTCCAATGTAAAGTGAATATAATATATTTTATTTTAGATTATTATTACATAGAGCATCTTTTTAAACCATGTAACTGTTATAAGAAGAGTACTTTCCGCATATACCCTACTAAAGGTTTTTGACGCAATTCTTTACTATTCTTTACCCTCCAGGAATAAAGTTGAATTTCTAACAGAGAAAAAAACAATGTAAACTGGAACTCAAACTCCTCATTTTTCTGTTTGTTATAATTCATTTTATATCTGTAATCTGTGACCTAGCCAGAATGAGAAAAGATTGAGACACCCAAAGAGGGCAGACTTAAAAGAGAGATCCCTTATTGCTACAAAGGAGCAATCTCACCTGTCACTTCTTCCAATTAAAAGAGATGAAAGATCTTTTCAAGATCACTACATTTTAAATTATTTACCCATTTTGCTTTGCTTACTAACAACATGCCAATTTTATCATTAATTAATTTTACAGTACACAATGATACAACGAGTTTCAGCTAAAAACCTATTGAACAACTCCAGTATCCATTGCTAGTATTAGGAGCACGTGTGAAGTCTGCAGACTGCATGATACAGCTATGGCAAAACTCCCTTGAATCAAGTTTATTTTTCTCATGCAGAATAATGGGAATAATTTCTCCTATGTCTTTTGTGCTGGTTTTCAATTGTCAGTCCTCTTAAGAATGCGTAAAGGAAAGAATAATCATTAATCAAAATAAGAACAGATTACAGTACATTTTATTGCTTTTTTTTTGCGTTTATTTCTTTTTCCTATCTGTTCTACCCTTGATATCCCACTTGTGCCTTTTGTCCCTTTATGCAAATAAGATTTTTCTGTGCTTATCCGTCTTTCTTTATACTATCCTTATGTATTCCTGTCTTGCTTAGTTTGGACTGTTTTTCATTTCATCATAACTGTTACTGTCTTTATAATCAGGTTCCCAAATCCATACATTTTCCCAGGCTCTCCTGCTTTTATAGCCATTTCTTTCTACATCCAAATCCCACAGCCCTTTTCCCTAGTTTGAGGTTTGTTCTTTTTTTTTTCTGTTTTCCTTTGGAATTCTTTCCAATACTTTAGTCCCTGCACTTACCTACCCAGTGGTCAGATGCATTAAGGGATGGGCAGCCATTTGGAGGCTGATGCACAGAGCCTGTAGTGAGCATATCAGCCTTTCTGTTATCCATGCTCGTTTCTCAGTAAAGGACTACAGACACGAGATGATTTTCCTGATAAATGCATAATTTAATTATTCCCCTAGCTGTAATTTCAGTTAACCCAGACAGATGACTTCTAGTAAGATAGGAGTGTCCTCCTCTCTCTGGTGTCTACTTGTGTGGCACTTCTTTTCTAGATCACCCCTGTTCCTGTAGCTGTTTTAAATACCAGGTGGTGAGCCACTCTGCTGCTGGCAACTAATGGTTTAGTTCTGACTTACTTTTCTGACATTAGTATAAAGGGCCACAGTATTCAAAAATTATCTAAGTGCCCTGCTTATCTCCCTGCAGGTTTAACTATTTTTGGAAATTAGCAAAAATATGTGCTGCTTTTGCTTTTTGTTTTTACAGATATGGAAACTTTTCCTACTGGCTCAGTTTAGCAGTTGTCTTCAGGAGAAAATGGTGAAAATTCCCATGCTAAAACAATGTTTGTATTGTTCAAAAGAGTAAACTACAAAGAAATGCTAAGTGTTGTCATAGCCTTTATTGTACTGTCTTCATCCAAATGTTGGAAATCAGTAGGTGGAAAATATCTCAAGAGCAGTAGTAATATAAGTCTTAATCTGGAGACCAAAGCAGAACATTCACTCACTTTAATGAGTCTAGAATTTAATTTATGCCCAACTTCTTCAGATGAATGCACTGTTTAGAAAAAAACCTTTAATGTCTGAAATGTTCATATTAGGATGACTTTCAGCAACATTGTCATAGAGTAGTGGTTTCGTAACTCTAAATTCCTGCCTCTTATGGTGGTTGTAGGCTATGATAAACAACTCTAATGTGAGAATGTTTATTCTTAGGCAAGATTGATTTTTTTACACAACAGTTTAACTGCATGCATCTTCTTGGTGACAAGATCAATTTTATCTCTATTATTTTATTCCATTAGTTTAATAGGGACTGCTCATACATTTCAAGACTGACATACAATTAATTAGGTCCTTGTCTAAACTAGGTTGTTGAGGAACCACTTTCATTTTCATGTCTTCAGTATCTTAAAAGATGGGGACAATGATAAATGCACTATGATTGTACTTGCTAATTTTTTATCAGTTGTGAATGTTGAAAGCAAAATAAAAAGTTTCCTATTCTTTGAATGGAACTCATGCAATTGGAATAACGCATTTTTTCTGTGCAAGTGGAGCTTCAAACTCTTAGCAGGGATAGCCTTCATCTTACTTGAGGAAATCAAGAGGGGTTTATGTGTTCTTTGCCAGCTGGTGAATGAGGAGTTCATAGAGAAAGGAGTTTGGGAAACCTGGATTTCACAGGGGAGATGAAAGTGAGAGTGTAGTTTCTTACACAGAATATATATGGGAGAAGCAAGGTTTCGTTGGAAGTTCACGTAGAAGTTGTAGAGGCAGGAGTTGTAAGAAGTCTTGAAGTAAGGGGCTAGGAATCATTAATTTCATGTGGAAATGGTCTCCAGAGAATTAGTTTCTAGAACTGTATGCATAGAAAATTGGTTGAGTCTCTAGCAGAATCTGGAGGCAGATGTCTTGGGAGACTATAGGAGAGAAGGATGCTATCAGTAGTTTTTACAAACTGCGCTTGATTTGTTTCTTATTCTAAGACAGGAACTTCTGTAAAATGTATTTAAATTTATGTTTTTCTATATGGAATATGATCTTGTAGTCTTTTTAATGTTCGAATTCTTTTATTCTTCCTGGGGAGATAATAGTTCAAACTATGCATGTCAAGCACAAACAATGCACAGCTGTTAATGAGAAATAAATTGCAGAAACATTTTGTTTCTAAACAGACTTACTGGGCTTCTGAGTTACTGCCAGTGAACCACAAAGAATGTCACCACTGTGTTTTACAAGAGAATGAGAAAACAAATGTCTTGGATGTCTCACATCCTAAATTACTCTAACTAGTTGTTATGAACTAATTTGTAGTAATTAACTAGTGGCCTGCAAGGAAATCCAGACCTTTACTCAGGGAAACAGAACGGAAACTGAAGTTTCTTGGCTATTTCTTAGGGCTGTATGAAAGAATAAAAATAATTGGAAAGATAAAATATGAGAATATATTCAAAGTTGATTGTATCATGTTAGACTTAGTCATATTTTGACAAATGTGGGTTTTCTTTAAGTTTTAAGTAATTTCTTGTGCACATTTTCTCAGAAGTTACTGTTGGGGCTGTAACAGGTTACAGGTTATTCATAGCTTTGATGAATTCTAAATTGAGAAATGTGTTCTGCATTGAGAAATAGATGAAAATGGCCTTCAGATAAATGGAAATATCTAAAAGATGTTATAAATATTCTCCATATTTGGATCTGCTGAGGAGCGTGTAAGCTTTCTGTGTAATTGGAACATTCCTTATTCTAGGACATTAACACTAGGGCTTACTATTTTTCCTCTTTGTGTTGTTGCACCAACTGTTACAGCCCTCTTTCTGCTGTAGTGTTCCAGCTTTCACCTTTTTTCTCCTCTCTATAGCAACACTGTTTCTCAGCAACTGGGAGACGCTTTGCAAAGGCCCCTCAGTTGAAAAATATTGCGTTCCAATGATAAGAAGAATTGGCTTTGAAACAAAGATCAAAGAAGTTTTATCTTGAATTATTAAAGATATTTATTACTAATTAATTAGTGTTTTCTGTTTTGACTGCTTAGACAATTACCTGATGCTTTGATCTGGGCTGTTGCTAGGCATTTGTTGAGAACAGCATTCATTTAAAAGCAAAACCTTTAGAACTATGTCTTGAAGTCAACTTTTAAGTGCTACAAAACTACTGGACTTCTCTGAAGGTGTTTTGTGACCTATGGGCTTTTAGCAGCTAGCTGAGGTAAAGGTAAGCACTGTTACTCTATTTACAAGGAGACAGTAGTTTCAGCCTTTGAATACAACATGGAACGTTTTCACCTTTTTAAGGAAACAGAAATAATTGTAGTTTATTCTATGCATATTTAAAATATTGCTTATACATTGTCTGACTCATTTCTAAAGAAGGAAGGCTTCTGTGATCAAGTCAATTGATCTGTTGAGGGATTTCTGCCTTACTTGATTGGATTTGTCTTTCTCTGTATTTTAACTTTATTGTGCAGTATGCTTAAAAATGCATTTTATTTGCTACAGAAAATACACATAGGTAGTTAAAGCATGTTGCTTTTCTTGCACTTTACAGTAGGGTGCCAGAATAAGGCTACTCTCATTCTGCACTTAACAATAGTTGAGTTAATGGGATTAGAATTTACAATTATATAATTTCTTTCCTGTACATTTGTAACCAATTTTATAATTCTTTTTTTGTTTTATGGAATTGTTCTTAACTATTAGTAAAGGGCACATACATCCAAAAACACTGGCTGAAATAGTTATCAGTGACCATTATTAATTCAGATGTGACGTTTTAGTAAATGGATGATCTTTTTCCTTCATACTGTATTAATTATGAGGTAGATATGCTAACAGTGGAGTAGATCCCTCTCATTTCAGCTGAACAGTCCTACTGCAGTCAAAAGCTGGACTATCTGTAGAGTTTTGTATACTAAAATAAAGACTATATATGTTAATAATGTCTTTCATAAATGGGTATAGCACATCTGACATTATGATGTTGTGTCGTGACCACTAGTTGAGTAAAACACTTAAGCATGTACTTAACTTTGATACATTCCTTGAGCACCATAGTACAAATGTATGATGTATTTATCTGTATGAGTAATTTATAGGGTAAGCATTTCACTGTACTGGATGAAGAGCTCATTATCCTATGTAGGTATCAAGTGCTAATGTACTATGCACACTGTTAAACTCAGTGAAGCCAATGGAGCTGTTCTTGTTAGGGTGAGTAAACTGAATTCTAGTATAGGTGAATTTAGCCTGTGCATTTTTGTATTTATCATCTTGTTTTATTTTACTTACCTTTGACGGAGAGACAAAAGGAGGAAAAAAGGCAAGTTATGTTTTTATACATCTGCCATTTATCAAACATGTAGAATTTAGGTTGCTATATGTGACTTATGTTTCATTCGTTGCTTAGGATCCTCTGATTTCCCTACGTTGATTTTTCTGTCAAAGTATGCATACACATATAATGCTGCACCCATTTTAGGAGTAATTGCATAAGCAAAGTTGTATGCCTACGTAAATGTTGAGCAGAACTGCAATCTTGCAAAACTCAAGGTTGAATTCAAGCTGCAAACCCTGCTAAAGGAAGAAAACAGAGGGATGCTGGAAAAGGAACAGAGGTGTTTCTTTCGAAGAGGAACTTAATAGAAATGGTGGCATTGTACTGTATAATGAGGAAGTAATAAAAGCAAGTCTGAATTCCATCATTTTAAATATTTATAGGTTATTTAGAGACTGAAACACAAAGTTGCAACTTTCACCAATTACAATGATGAACAATATATTTATTATAGATTTAATGATTATAGATCTTTATGCTTCATAACTGGCCAATATTCTATCCTGTTTCTGGCAAATGATCAGTGGCTCACTGCAAAAATGTCAAGAAATGTCAAGCAGTGACAGCTTGGGTAAGTTCTGTTTTAATAGTGAATTTATTGTTTAGGCTTGAGATAGTTTTCAATTCTTTAATTTTTATTTCTACTGAGTTTCCATTTCTTTTCTGCTGCAATCTATATGAATAAATAAATATATGTATAGCCTTTAGTATCTTCAGTAACTTAGGTTTGTTACACCTAGTGTTTTTTAACTGTTATATTAGCTGACAGTTTCTATACTAAATTCAAATCTATATTTTTATGTTTAAAAATATAATGTAGTTTAAAGTATAAAAGACATAAGTTCTGACAGGAAAATTTGTTTCTGTTATTATCAGTGACACAACTACTTTTGCATTCAGGGATGTGTTAGGAAGTAGACTCATGCTTAAGCTTCCTTTTTCACTTCCTTCTGAGATCAAAAAAGGAATACTGTCAGCTTATCCGAACACTTTGGTTTGAAAATTCTAGAATATAGTCTTGCAGGCAATTGTAATCACTGAATCTTGAGAGCAGCCTGGTGTAAGGGTATACTTTACCTATTTTGAAATTATACAGTGTGGACTATGTAGTAATCCTACATGTAAACACCGGATTCCTGAATGGTCAAAGATCTCAATTCCTGTTCTTCAGCTGCTCTGGGAACAGTTTTCTCCTTCGTGCAATTTTGCAGCTAGTGCAGTTGCCCCTACTTTATCCTGAGCAGAGATTCTGCAAATTTCTGGTGTTTCTCCATACCCGACACTAAATCTACTATGTTGTTTTATATAATTCTGTTTAATTTCTATGAAATGCATTAAGTACATTTTTCAGTTTGTAAGGTTTGGTTGGAATGGTTCAATATGCCTCAATAATGTGATTTTGCACTTTGATTTTTTTCATTATAGAATGTCTAATACCATCTGCTCACTTAAAATGAATCCAGACTTGCAGGGTAAGGATTTTTCTCATTTCTTACCAATTTTTCTCAAGAGATATTTCTGTATCTGTTTACATGGAAACTGCTGAACTGTAATGAAGTCATACAATTATCAGAATCCCTGTACTATAAAACTTAATCGATAAATTACATAGCTGTGTTGCCATGCCTTTTTTTTAGATCTATCATGGCACCTTCCCTGCCGTTACCACCTTGATTCATGGAATAATCAAGCATGCAAGGGTTATTTTGCCGAATTTATAGTATAATTTTTTTTCACATGTTCTAGAATAAGCATGAAGGATGGTTATACACTCCCATTTTAAGTATAAAATTGTAGGTGATATGTCATCTGCTACACAGCAAGTAATGCACAATACAAAACTAAAGGTAACCAGCTGGAGATGTCAAGAAACTTTTCCTATACATGTAGGAATTCTTTTGTCAGCATCTCAATGAAAGGCATTTATAGGTCTTGAGGAAAAGTTTGACTCTGCAGAATGATGCATGCTGGTTTTCTGTCCAAGGGGAAAGTTCCACCCCTATTAAAAATGTGTTTAATTGTTCTGTCCTGCCAAGTAGTCTCTCATAAATAATAAGCCTGATATATTTTATATTTAATTTTATTTATTTATTTATTTGCTGTTGGTCTGTATGCTCTTGCAAGTTAATTCTGAAATATTGCTTGACTGGCACAAAATGCCCTACTATGATAATAGATATTGCCTATAAGGATGAACTTGAACAACAGCTGTAGTGCGAACAAGTTTATAGCAGATTCTCCCTATTTAGAAAGCATCTTGCATGTGGAAAGTATTCAAGATGGATTATGTGTATGTTTCTAATGTTTTATATTCTTTCTTAGAGAAAGAAAATAAACATTTGGGACTTAATCCATAGTCCACTGAAAACTGCAGGAATCAGTATTTCTTTCAAAAAAGCTTTGGATCATGTTACTGAAGAAAGAGAACTGATACTGCATGGGAGTAAAACCTCATTTTTCATATTGTATGACATGCTACTCTAGATCTTGAAATAGTACCGTGAAACATAATGTGACAAGAGCAGGAGTAAACAGATGGCATGGCAGATAGGGCTTATTTCTATCTGCTGCATCTGGGAACCAGCAGAGCCCATAATTTGCTGACTACTAACATTAGTCTGGAACATTTGTATGGAACCACTGCGCACCGATTGGCCCATTTCCATACTAAACAGGTAGAGAGTTACATAAATTATTTCTGCTCCGTTATGCATCTTATTTGTTGCTTATGCTGTTGTGATCAAGCTTTTGTTGTTGTTGTTGTGCAGCACAAGATATGTGTGTAAAGTAGCAGGCCTAAGTCAAGTTCTGAAACCCTCACTTTCCACTCAGAAAATCATGCTTTAGTGATATGAAATGGATGAGCTGAAATAATGTAAGGGCATAGGATTTAGTTGAGTAACTTGAGTGAAATTACTAAGCAGAGATGTCATAAGCTAGTTGCTCTGGGAAGCTGCTTATCTTATGAGACAATTCCAGATGTTGATCTTGGCAGAAAATTTGTTTAATGCTTGGAACAAAAGACATCAAAACAATAACCCTGCTGTACAGACTGACGAACTGTTCCATGTAGAAAAGCGTCTCTACTCTGATCAAGAATGTGTTTTGCCTAGAAATATTGTTTCAGTATGATCTTAGCTAAAAGTAGACATACTGCATGTCCATTTTGCGGAGACTTAATTCCTGAAGAAGCATATGTGCTTTGTCTATTAATACTGTTTTTCTGACTCATCATGCCACTGGCAATAAGACCATTTTTCTTTCAAAGCTATGGGAAAGAGTGTTTTCACATTTATCAAAACTTGTCAGAACTTTTCTTGAAGAAAAGTGTTGTGGGTTTTGACCAAGTCAAAATTTGGTTATTTCAGTTTTTCTTTTTCTTTTTTTCTCTCTCTTTTATTTTTAATTAACTATTGTGTTGTGTTTTTTTTTCACAGAGGCTTTCAATGACATTCAGAGCTCCGTCTACAGAACAGCCTTAAAACTACGCTCACTACAAAGTCTGTGCCAGTGTTAGTAGATGAAGAAAATTATGTGCTTTGACAGGGAGAGGAATCTGTAAAAATTCTGTGTTGCTGTCACCATGAGTTATTACATGGCTTTCCTCTCTCATTTTCCACCTGAAAAATTCAGAGTGCATTATAAACTCTTAAGGGCTAGATAGTTCTTTGTATACAAATCAATTTTCTCCCTGTTTGAATATGCATTGGAATATATTAGTGAAATTCTTAATGCATGAGAGAACTGAGATGTTATTTCTATCTACACTGTCATATAGACAACACGGGCAATTAATGAATCTTTATCTGTATATTATCTGTAGGAGTTGAGTTATTGGAAGTAACCATAGATGATCAAAAATGTGTTTACAGGCATTAGAGGTATTAATGAGAATTACTGTACTACAACATTATAAATATTATGTGCATATTATATTAATGAGAAATATTATAAGTATTATAAGTATTAATGAGAACAAACCAAAATATGACAGGCAGAAAACCCCAGCCTAGCACTCATTCTCCCTGGCTTTGAAGTAAGAATTCTGTGCAAGCAAATGGAACAAAGCCAGAGGTACCTAGCTTGCTTTGAAATAAATGGATCTAAATTCCATATTGAGATAGAATGCATGGAAATCTTGAATTTTCCACTGTTAACAGTCTGTTGCTGAAAATGTAGGTGTATTACAAGTGAGATGTCTAGGGGAGCGTCAAAAGACGTCTAGTTTGTTGGTTGTGGCCATGTGTACTAGTTTGAGTATGCTCTTCTGTGAACATATTTAGTTGGATTTCAGCCCTGACATGCTAAATCTACCTCGTGCTGTGTCACAGCATGGAGGTGCTAACTCACAGAGGCACTGGTTTTCATTAGCTCTTTTGCTTAGACCTCCATGTTGCCTCAGCATTTAGCAGCTACTCCAGTTACCTTCTTCCTTTTACACTGGTGACCAGAATTGCGCATAGATGGAGCTTGACCAGTGTCTTGCACTGATACTTTCAGTTTTCACTGGAAAGACTATTGGTGACATATTCTAGGGTCTTCTCTCTTTCTTCAGGAGCCTTATTGTATTGAGAGTGATGAGAGATGAATACATATGTATACTCCAGTCTTTCATGATTGATTCTAATTAATCATGCCTCTGTTGTACTGAATGTGACCTTTAAGCAGTCATAGCTCATTTTTCCCACTGGGTATTAGTTATGACACATTTTATAGTATAACATATTAGCAACTTTCTTGGCCAAAGTATCTTATTTCTCTTTGTATCTGGAATGAGAAGAAATCCTACTCCAAAGTATGCATTCATTCCACAGGCCTAGCGGAACTTTATTTTGAAGTACAAAATGGTGCATAAATTTGTAGTATCTCTCACTATATGTACAATGAAATGTAGGACTACAATTTAGTTTGCAGTTACTGTGCTGTTTTCTTTTGTAATTTGCATGCAGTTAATTATGTTATTTTCCTTCCTCTCCTAACTATTTCAAAATCATCTCCAGAGAATTTTAGTTGCACAATTCTATCCTTACAGCCTCACAAGTTGTGCTGTATCCCTAAATCCAGCAAGACCTTTCCCAGTTTATTTCTTTTTTGTGTTGCATACTGTGTTAGACTTAATTGTCCAGACTTACCTAAAGTAGGTACTTTTGATTAAAAAGAAGTCCAGCTTCTCACTCAAGAGAAGGCAGGAATCCTCATTTGTTTCTTCCTTTGTTTTCCCACAGTGGATTTGATTGATGTTTCTCTGATTCAACATGTCTTATCAAGTGAACAGAAACAGAGGGAAAAGCAGATTTCTCTGAAAGTGCAGCAGCTCTCTGGAATGCTGAAGGAGCTGTTTGAAAGAGCAAGGTTAGAAAAACCAGGCCAGGTAGATCCAAGAGCCGCTGAATTCACATTGAGCCTGCTAGAAGCCATGTATGACAGGTGAGAGAGAGCACAAATATCAACTTATCACAGAGTACTGCTAGATGAAATCTATTTCTACCGTTCTTATGTCACTTTTGTATTAAACTGTCCCATGATGACGGTATTTTCTTTAAGTTATGCACAACGTATTTCAGGTACAGGAAGGTGAGGCACAAAGCATTAGCAGAGAAACTGTGGTAAGATAATTCCAAAAAGTCCAGATATCTGCCTGCCTATTCTAGCTTCTTTGGTGAACATCACTGTACAAAGAGAGACTTCACTTGACAGCCTGGGTTTTTTGATACACTTCTGAATAAAAATCCATATTTGCCTTTGTATATGCACAGGTCAAGACTTTACCATTCACTTCCCATTATTCATTTTTCTCCAGCTTATTCACAAACCATATGGATTAATCCATTAATTGCAGGATTGGTTCATTACTATATCAGATTTAAAAGAAAAGGCTTATTTCATTGTTGAGTTTATTCACCACAAACGAAATTAATTCCCTTTTTCATCAGAGCAAAGCTTTTGACTGAGAATGTGAGTAAGATACAGATGTTCTACAGGATTCTGTGTTAAATTACTGTTGATCGTATGACCACTACTATTTAAGATCCCATGTTACTAATTTTTTGTACTTACAAAGTCAATGAAGTCTAAGAATAAATAGATGTATTTCAAAGCAAAGCTAAAACCATCAAGTGTATTTTGT
>PPHD01011253.1:546-18962 GCA_002909625.1 Bambusicola thoracicus | reverse complement strand
TGATCTGGCTGATGGAGAGCAGCCCACAGTGCAGGGCACTCCATCGGGAGGGCTGCCTGAAAACACTGAAGTCCCAAATCACAAATCCTGGTGGATCCAGGTTCAGTTGGCATTGCTGCCATCCCATTAGGATGGGGGAGGCTGGGAACACTTAACATGTGCCTTTCTTCTCCCCCCCACCCCCAGCCACGGCCTCCATTCTGGCTCCAAGCAGGAAACAGTTGCCATGCCAGAATTGTCCCCGGGGATGTGAGGATGATTGGCCAAACGTATGGACAAATCCCAGCAAAGATCTGCTGGCTCTCTGTTTTGTTGGCAGTGACACGACCATCGAGTCCTGAAGCAATGATCCCAACAAAGCCGGGCTGAGTTGTCCTCAGGTTCCTGCTGTATGTTCCCACAGGGCCATTTAGCGCAGCATACTTCAGAAAGCAATTAGAGATTCCCACGGGCAGCAGTGCAGCTCCACTGCAGCCTACTTTGGACAGCAGCAGTCAGGCACGGTCCTGCTCACACCTCCTCACCCATCCCTCTCTGCTGTGTGTTTGTAGGAACATGGGGCAGGTGGATCCCTTTTGCATCCCTGTTCCCTCCCCACCATGCTCAGCAGGCTGTGCTTCCCTCCCAGCCCTCTCAGCAACACGTCAGGAGCTGTATTTTTCCCCAGGTGGCTTTTGTGTTTCATTCCTGTTTGATGCTCTTTATCAGGAGTGACGCGGGCAAGCACCGTGTCTGGATTCCCATCTCTGTAGCACCTATGGGAGGTGGGAGAAGGCAGGGTGGAAACCTCCCTCGCTGCATTTGCTCTGAAGGTTTTGCCATTGTTTAAGAGCAAATCTGAAAAGTAATAATCTGAGCGCAGCAGAGGGAGAGGCCCCTGGAGGCAGCTCAGCAGCAGAGCCTTGCAGATCTGCATGAATGAGAGCATATGATGGAGAGAAACAGAGAGAGAGGGTGAGATGGAAAAGAGCGTGTGAAGGAGGCTGCCGGGGTTGGGACCATGCTGGGATCTGCATGAGCATCCTTGGCTCTGGTGCTGTCTGCCGAGCTGTGGGTGGGAGGCCCACAGCCTGACGAGTCCCACTGATGGAGGACGTCCTCCTTGGCCATTCTGAATGGGTGGCCAGGACAGAGGGCTTGGTTGGTGAGTTCACCATCGATGGTGGGCAACTGAAACTAGGTGACCCTCCCTTCCGACCCAGGCCATTCTGAGCTTCTGTGGTTCTGTGATTCTGTGATTCTATGATGAGCTCTCCATCCTTTGGCTGGGACATGACTGTGGCCCCAGTGCCTGGGAACAGTGTCAGCTCAGGGCGCTGAGGGCTAGCTGCTCGCCCCTTCCCCAAGGGCTTAATTCTTGCAGGCTTTGGAGCCATGGGGAAGTGGAGGACCATGCTGTTCACAGCCCCACGCTGGGACACATCCCTTCCTTGAGCATGGCCAGCGTCCAAAAGCATCCCAAGACACAAGGCGGGTAGGAAAGAGGGAGGAGAGTGTTCCTGTGCCGAGCCTTCCTCTGGCCCTTAGCTATTGTGCTTGCTTCCTTCCTCCTCCCTGAGGGCTGCGAAGGAACAGGGCATTATCAGAGCAGGTAATGCAGCTGCTTCCTGCCTGTCTGGGACACCGCTCCCTTCACAGGAGGGAGGAAAATGAATAGGATCTTGGTGAGGAATTTCACTCCCCCACAGCAGCTGGAGCACAATCCCTCATTTCTGGGGCTTCCTGCTGCCTCCGTCCTGCCTTGCGCACATTGCTTATCCCAAACAGGGAGCACTCCACTAAAACCCTGCTAATAGACCCCACTGGCAATGGTGCTGGGGCTAATTAACTACCTGATGGCTCTTCTGTGTTGGATATGCACATGTGTCTCATACTGAAGGTGTGTGAGATTTTCTCCCTGTGCGTCCAAGGATTTTCCTTGTGGTTTTAGGGACCAGGGATCCCCATGCACCAAGCCATGCCCATCAAGAGAGAAGGCTGCTTCACTCCAGTTTCTTTCTCATCCAAGGTCTGCATGCAGAAAATGGGGTGAGCCTCCAGCAGGGGCTGGGAGAGGAGATCATACCATGGGAGTGATGTGCAGAGAAAAAGGGAAGATATCCAGTACAGGGAAAAGCAGAACACAGCATTTTGGCTTTTTGACTGAAAACTCGCTGAGTATAGCATTGGCTTGGCTTCATCTAAGAGATGAAGCAGCCAGAAGTATGGGGGATCAGGAATTTGAGGTAGCCTAGGAGGAGTGATGTGATCCCTGCATCCCCTGGCACCATACAACCTGGTGCACAGCCCCCAGGCAGGGGGGTGCAGGGGGACAGGAGAGTGAGGTGGTAGTGGGACATGGCCATGGGCTGGTGGGCTTCCATCCCCACCAGGGTTGCGTGCATCCAGTGCTGTGCTCAGCTAGAAGAAGACTATTGCTTTCTGTTGGGCTCATGGAAGAGCCAGGTCCCCTCCAGAGCTGGCTGGGAACAGCAATTACAATGCACAAAAAGACATTCACCCTCGGAAAAAGACCAGTCATCAGCCTGCATCAGAATGAAAACGGAGAGTTTCAAAATGTTTCCAAATGCAGTGAGATACCACAAATAGCCCAGAAGTCAGGCCATCGCTCCGGGCATGGGAGAGCTGAGCTCGTGGCCTTCCTGACACAATACTCCACTCATCGGGCAGCAAAGTCCCTCTTGGAGACTCCCAAAGGGGGTTGAACGGCATCTTGGCAGAGAGCCCGGGCCACCAACACGGCCCTCTGCAAGGTCCTCCTTCCCAACCACAGGCTCCACCCGCAGTAATCTGAAAAATGCATCTCAGTGCTAAAAGCCATTGCAAAACATCCTCGGGAGAAAAATCTGTGAACTCAGATCGAGCGATGTCTTGGGAATTGTGTGTGTACCACACGGCTGGAACCAGAGGGTCCTGAAGGAATCTGGATTGATCTTGTCCTTCAGCCCTCCCCAAAGCACCAAGTGACACGGACCTTTGGGCTGCTGTATCCTCCTATAGAATCACAGAATAGCGAAGGATGGAAATGACCGTTAAGATCTAGTCCAACCTATGCAACTTTTCCAACCCGCACACCCACGTGGTACACACAAGCCCACCTAAGGGCTCCATTTCATGAACTGGACTTCTTTTTGATGTGAAACAAAAGACGTCCAGCTTCAGAGAGCTCTCCCATGTGGGCTTCTGCATGCCACGCAGCAGTTCCTGCACAGAACAAGAGCACGCTACATGGATCAACCTTGCAGTGGCCTATTTACCACTTTCTAACACACTGCCCTCCACGTTTCTCCACCAGACACGACATCAAAGTATGCCTACAAACACTTTTTGCAGCTCCTTCCCAACCTCCCCTTCCTTGCAGTGATTGCACTGCCCCAAGGAACAGCCTAGCACAAAACGTTCTACATCCAACATGAGATGTGTTTTTTCTCCCAGCACCCTGCAACTGCTGGGCTGCCAGTCGGTACACATACACAGCTCGTGTTGCCTCTCTGGCACACGGGGCCCTGTTTATTTTTATCCTGCATCAGTGCACGGGTTCAGTGTTGTCAGATGATTTGCTACCAGCTCCTGCGCGTAGCAATTTAAGGTTCATCCTGGCTGCCAGCTTTGAGCCAAGAGCTTTTTTTTTTTTTTTTACTATTTCTTTTTATTTCTTTCTTGCAATCTCCGAAGCAGGCAAACGCCTCCATCCGCTAGTAAACAAACATCTGTAGGCTATGGAGGTGCCTGGTGCTCGATGCTGGAGAGGGACCCTATTGGGCCCTGGTGGCCTGCATCCCACTGCATCCCTGGGGCTGTGTGGGGCTGGTCAGCCTCAACCAGGGCTCCCCCTCCACTCCTGCATTGTATCAGGGCTCCCAGGAGGAATACAGGCTGCTTTTCGGTGTCCTTGTTTTTCCGAGGAAGCTGTTCTTTTCAGGGGCGGGCTTTCAGGTCAGATTCCTTTTGGCTGCAGTTCCTGGAGCCAGGATGGCTTTGCAACCCTTCGTCTGATTACCTTCTTCCTAGAAGGATTCAGGAGCTGCTGCCATGCATTTCTCTCTCTCTCTCTCTTTTTTTTTTGTTGTTGTTTCCATTCCTTGTTCTCTGATTCTGTTTTTCTAGAGGACTATTGATCTGCAGCCCTGCGGGGTGTTGGGGTAGCATATGGGAGTCCCTGTGCTGCGTGTTGGAAAAGAGCACTTGTTTTTTCCCAGCTGTGGCTGTATCAAAGCAATTGTTTTCCATTCCCGCTCTCATTTTGGGCTCCTTCCCACCTCATTGCCACGGGCTAACGAATTGCTTTGCCTCCCTCGTGAAACTTTTGTGGCCATGTGAATACCGTTTGAAGTATCGCCACAGTGTTTGTTTCGAAACACATTAATTAGGTTTCCGGTAATTGGGGGGTTTTCAGGGCTCCCGTATTGTTCTGCCACTGTAATTTGTTCTATTGATCTTCCTCGCGATACAACTCAGAGCCAATCTGCAGCGGGGCGGTGCGCTGCCGCTGCTCCGTGTGATGCGTTGATGCCGGGCTGGTGGCTGATGCGCGGGGCCACGAGTGGCTCATTGGCTCTCAGCACGTCCCTGTCCTTGGGTCCCCCAGCCTGGGTGGAGAGGGTGATGCATGTGCTCCGGGTGCAGTGGCCGCGGGTGCCCATCGGCATCACTGCTGCAGCCCCGGAGACACTGTGGCTGTGTCTCCCGCTGCGACGCGGCTCTGCGATGGGTTTCCATGGTAACCCTCATGCTCGTTCCCCGACTCCAGATTTTTTTATTCTTTATTTTTTATTTTTTTTAATTTTTTTTTTAATTATTTTTGCAAAAGAGAAAATTTCATGTTTCCATCAAAAAGAGCCTTTCCGCTGCAAGACCTCCCACCACCTCCCCCAGGCTGCCGGCTAATGAGCCCCACAGCTACCAGCACCCACAGCTTGTCTGGTCCTGCCACGGATGCCCTCACTCACCAGAGCCATTGGGATGACCCTCTCTCCTCCATGGGCACCCCAACACCTTCCCTCCCTCTGGGTCCTACTCATGCTGCGTCCACCCATGTCCCCCCTCTCCTCACCTCACCTCACAGCAGCAGTAGCAGGGTGGGATAGTGTACCCCCATCACTGCTGCCAGCAGCATCTGCTGCCTGCATCCCTCCCTGAGCATCTCCACGGCAGTCCCAGCACACCTGGCATCGGCGTGACTTTGGGTAGGGATGTGACCATTTTTCTGCCAGCAGACACGATGCATTTCCAAACAATAGCCCTTGCACAACTCATCTCTACATTTAGCAGGTTTTTATAGGCAGAATAAATCTCAGGGCCTCTATAAGTCTTGTCAATGAGATAAGGAATGTGCATCCAGAGCCTCATGTTGAGTGAATCCTGCCCAGCTCCGGGGTGCATGAGGAGCATCCTGTATTTCACACCTGCTTTGGAGCTGGCTGGGAGATTCAGCTGATTCTGGAGCATTGTACAAAACTTCCATTCTCCCCACCCAGCGCTGGGGCACTCCCAGCTGCCAGCAGGATGGAGGATGAGGTTTCGCAGAGCAGCTGGCACAGTCCCTTGGGCTTTATAGGAATTCAGGGTTGCTCAGGGGGAAAGCTCCCTGGCTTTCACAACCTCACATTTTGCATTCTGCAGACAGAGCTCTAAGCCTGCTTCAGCTGGTCTCACATCTCCACATCTTCTTGGGGGTTCCCTGAGGTACACAGCCTCCCCATGGCAGGCACCTTGTGTCAAGGGTTCTCTGATGGGTAACACCATGATTTTGGGCATAAGAGAGAGAGTGAGAATGAGTCAGCTTATCTTTCTGGCTTGTCTCAGCAGTGCCACGCTTAGAACCATCTCCAAAATGGGCACCAAGTGGAGTTCACTGTGTGGAGGGGGATGGCTGGAAAAGAAAACGTTCTTCCCGCAGATTAACAATAACAGGGGGCTGCATTCCAAGCAGAGAGGCATGGACGTGCTTAGGGCTCCTCACCTTCCTGAAACCCATGGGAGCAGTAACAGGGCAGGATGGGAATGACTCCATAGGACAACCCTGGGGGCTGCCACTCCTTGGCAAAGAAAATGCATCGCAGGCATCTCTCACTCTGCAATCCCAGCAATGCTGTGGTTTGTTTTGTGGCTGAGAAGGCAGTTGGATTTCTTAACTTTTCCATTCTGCTGTTTCCCTTTTGGTTAGTTGTTTGGATAGATCAATTGCCTGGAGAGGCGGGGTGGTTGCACAAACCATCTTGCTGCTGGATGGTGGGCTGGCCAGGAGATGGGTATGCCTGTAGGTGCTGAGAAGCAGCTTGAGGCAAGCCCCCTCTGCTTAGGGACACAGGGCTCAGAGAGTTTTTTGAAATAGGATTACAACCAAGCAAGATGACTTTCTAATCCATTTTCTCCCTAACAAACATAAGACTCGGTGAGCTGCTCAGGTCAGGAGGAAACACTAATCTCATCCCAGTGCTTCGGTCAGGCAGACTTGGGCTGCACAGGAGCAGCTGGAAGTGCCTGAGGACTCCCTTCCTTCCATGGGGTAGGACAGGGTGATGCTCCTTCCGCTGTTGGAGTGGCGAGGGTTGATGGAAGCATACAAAGGACACCACAGGAGGCAGAGCCCTGGTGGTATTGCTGCGTGGATCTGTGGCAGTGCAGCCGGGAGCAGCCTTCTGCCTGTGCTACCACTGGGATGGGGTGATGACAGTAATTTTCTTTGCTTCTTCCTGCAGAAACCTGACCCTGAGCAGACACCAAACCCAGGCGAGGGGCTCCAGGGTCTTATTTCAATTCTCCTTCACCATCCTTTGCCGCCTCCACTATCTGATGCTGTGCAAATGTTCCCAGGCTCCACGAAGGCTTCGCCTTGCTCAGTCCCATCTCTGATTTCCATGGTGCATCAGAAAAGAAGAGGATGACTCCTTTGACCCCCCTGCTGTGTGTTCATTTCTATGTGAGAAGGGGAAGTGCAAAGTGTCTGCGGAGCACGGGTAGATTAAAAATCTCCATGGGTGCAAGGGCAGAGCAGATAGAAGAGTCCACAGAGTGTTCCTGAGAACATAACAATGATGCCTGGCTCAGGAAGACTCCAAGCTGAAGGTTGTGGGAGGGTGGGAGATGGTGAGAGAACACCGTGTGTGCTTACCCATCTTTGTTCCCTTCCCCAGCATCTGCTCTGGTCTCTGCTGGCAGTGGGACGGTTCCACCCAGCCTGCCTGGCCCTGCGTCCCACTCAGCACCAGGGAAAAGCAGCCCAAAAAATGTCATGTGCTGGAAAGAAAAAGCAGATGGAGCTTGAAGATATCCATTGTCTCCAAATCCTATACTCAAAGAGTGACCCATTGTTGCCCTGCACTTATTACTAGGTAGCACAGGCTGTTCATGAGCCCTCTCTTTCCCCATTCCCGAGGTTGCCAGTGTCAGTGCTATTGCAGGGAACTCATCCATGCTAACATAACTGGTCTTTGAATGATTTGTTTGCACCCCAGATCAATGCAGAATGATGATCAGTCCATCCAGAGATGGCCCAAGGGCACGTGCTGCTGCCACACTGCCTACACGCACTCACTCCCTGGCGTTACCACTTCCCTCAACCAAAATCTGTTTGAAATAAACTGTAGATATTTTTTCTGGCAAAAATGAAAAATAAAGAAGTTCAGATGCCACCAAAAGGAAAATGCAGCTGCCCCGAGTAAGGTGTTGGTTGCCCTCTAGTCTGAATTTGCCAACATACTGCTTCAAGCTCTGGATCTCTTTCTGCATTGTTACTCAGACCAAGAAAATCATTGCGTTTTAATCCCCAGCAGGCTCTTACAGACTGCTTAAATTGCCCTTTCCCTACCTATTTTTCATCCAAATGCAGCATTTCCCTGCATGCACACCAGCTCTGCAGAGTGAAGCCATAGTGGCTGTGGTGGTAGTGGACGGACAGCATGCAGGCAACACGCCCAGACCAGGAGCCCAGGAGCATGCAGGGTGGCAAAGCTGACCAGACGATCCAACAAAAACAAAGAGCTCCCACCAATGCAACTCAACCCCGCACTGCATTTCACCATTGCAAAGCATTGCAGGATTTGGCTGCAGCGCAAACAGGCTCCTTTCCCAGAGCGTTTTGTAAGGGCAGATGGCTTGGAGGCAGGAGGCAGGAGTGTCAGCACAGCTCGATGGAGGGCTGGTCGAAGGAGGCAGAGCCGGAGGAGGTTTCGGGGCAGCGCTGAGCTCCCGCTGCCTCTGCCGCCGGAATCCCCCCCTGCATCCCACACACCCCGCAGCGCTGACCTTTTCTCGCTCTCAGACTTGTCAACACGACCCGCTAGCTGATCTAGGAACGATTTCCCGCTGATACGTGAAAGGTTCTTGGGAATGTCAATTTTTTTTCCTCCCGCTTGTTTTTTTTTTTTTCCTATTCCTCTGCCCTCAATTAACTGAATTTCAGTGACTCCCCCCACGCGGCTGGAGCTGTACGCGGCTGGTTCACCTGCCACTGCCAATTTGACCTGGATTACGTTTGAATACATGATCACATTTCTGTCAAATTTACAGCAGAAAAAACAACGCTGTTTATTCCGGCTTCACCCCGGCTGCACAGCGCCAGGAAAAGGGCAGCGGGGCAGGATGTGCCAGGAAGGTTGCTGAGGAAAAGCAAATTCTACCGAACGCTTTGAACCTCTGGGGCACTGCAGTGGGCTTGTGCTGGATCGGGGCTCTGGGAGCAGCAATGCCATCAGCCCATTGGCGCTGGATGTGCAGAGCTGTCCTACAGCAACAGCACAACCTGCCCTGTGCATCTTCCCAGCACAGTACGTGCATGATGAGGAATCTTCCTTCGTTACCTGAGAGATCCTAAAGGGCTTTCTGCAAGCTCTGGCTTGCTGTGGGCATCCCAAGGATTGCACAAAGCACTTGAAATCCCCCACGTCTCACCTCTCTGTCAACTTCAGTGCATCCCACCCTCCTTGGTGCGAATTCCCCTAAGCATGTGCTGGGATGTCCCTGAAGGATAAGAAAGGCCAAGGCTTTCATCTCCTGCCACCCAACAGCAACAGCCCAACTCTACGGTCTTGGTGCTGCAGCCTTCTCTGATAGACACCCAGTGCCTCCCACCTTCCCCTCTTTGCCAGCCCCGATGGAGGCTGGAGCAGGATGGGGCTGTGCCTGGGAAGTGAGGCAGCCCTGCCCAGCACTGGGAGCACAACTCAAGTGAAGGAGACAGTCTCTTGAGCAAAGAAGGACCCACTTCCAGCATGGGCAGGGCTTGCAGGACTTTTAGAAGGGCAGTGCCAGTGGGGCAGGAGTAATGCACAGCCCAATAGGGCTGCAGACCCAGGGGACGCCATGGGGAGTTGCTATAAAGCTGTGAGGCCAAGAGAAAGGACAGAATAATACATGAATCTCCCTGGTCAGTGAGTAGGGTGAGTCTTCCCACCAATCTCCTTTATTCTTTCACTTCTTCCAGCAAAACAGAACGACTGCCAATCTTATCACAGTTCTCTTGTGCTGGTGTGCATTTTGCTGCTTTTTACAGGCTTCAGGACATTCCCCCTCAGAGCACTGCCCAGCGCAGGCCCTACTCCTCCTACTCACAATGCTGGTGCAGGACACCCAGCCCAGGGCTCCCAGCACACAGGTCAGCCTGCAGGGTGCTCTCTGCAGACAGGTCTGTCGGTGGCAATGATACATCATTCCTCCTTACTTTCTAATTCCTCCTCTGATGGATGCAGCCAGCCCTTCTCCAAACCTGACATTTATAGCACCAGTTTTCTCTGAGTATAAATATAACCTGAATGCGTTGGAGTAGCAGGAAAATCGTTTAAATGTTCCCTTTGACAGCAAGTTTGAAGATTGCTGACACTAAAACCACTTACTTATATTGTTCAGTATCATCCTGCACTCAGCTCTCAATCATCCTCATTACAGGTGTGTCAGGCACTTTGCACATGGGCTGCATCCCATCTCTCCCAACCCACAATGCATCCTAGCCATCCAGAGACCCTCCTGCCCCGCTGAAATGGGTTACAGACCTACCGAGCACATGGAGGGGTAAGCACATGTGTATGTGCCCCTATGGATTTATAGGTGTATAAACACACAGGTGTGGGATGTATGGATAAGAGGTGCATGCCTCCAGTGGGGAGGCCAGCAGCATTGCTTGGTTTTGGTGCCCAGTGTCCTCGTCTGTGTCCAGCCTCTGTCATTCAGGTAACAGCACATTTGCACTTGCACGTAATAGAGAGATTCTGATCTGGATTTGATGTTTGTAAGATGGAGAGGGAGGATTTCCATATCCCAGTATGGTTCAGCATCCTGTGGCCTATAGCCGATGGCCAGCTGGATCCCAGCCTTGCAGTTTGGCCCGGAAGAGTAGGGAAGGCTCACCATCATGGGAACACGTAGGGGTGGCCAAAAAATGGATGTGGGCCCATTTCTTCCCACTGTAGGTGATGGGCAGCGTTGTAACGGAGACATTACGGACACATGCAGACCCATCACAAGCTGCAAGCACAGCCATGCCGCCAAGCTACCAGAAACAGTCCTCTGCACAGCACTCCAGCTTCACCATGACAGAAACGAGAGCAGAACAGCTCATTCTGCCGAGATACAAACACAGCCCTCAGGCAACTCAAACATCTCCAGGAGGAGGTTCCTCCAGCGTTCCGTCTCCCCAAGCCTGTCACTGCAAGAGGTGGGGATGCTGAGGAAGAAGCAGATAACGAGAAGCACCGCGGCAGGCAGTAACACATTACGCTGACACGCTGGCTCCTGCAGACACGAGCTGGCAATGAGACAAGTACAGTGCTTTAAAAGCCAGGTAGAGAGATGAGCCCTCGGGTGTTGTGTATTCCTGTGACTGAGACAAAAGGCAGTCAGGGTGTGATGTGCAACGGGAGGCTGAAGATCTTACAAAAGATGAGGATAAAGGCATATCCTAGCACATCCACAATGGCTTTCTGGGCCGAACGAGTGGGATCATGGCTGTGCCTGGGCTCATGAAGAGATGATGCTGAAGGATCTCCACCAGAGCTGTCCAGAGGTGTGAAATACAAGAGCAGAAAAATGGTAGGGGAAGGAGTTCTGAAAGATAGAGACATTAAAGAAAGAGATGGTGATGAAAAGAAGTGCCAAATGCATGGTGACACAGCAAAGGAGATGAGAATTTCATGGGAAGTTTGCAGCAAACTGCTCTGCAATTAAGCCTCCTTAAGGCCAGATAGATCAGGCCAGGCCCTGCTCTCAGTTGTTTTTGTGCTAGCACTGCCCTGAAGAAATGCATTTTTCCCTTCTGAGCCCCAAGATGGTTCAGATGGATGTAGATCTGCGCTGACATGAGGATGAGGCCACGCAGTGAGCTCCAAAAGTCAATGCAGAGACGTCCATGTGGAGCTGCTGGGGTGACCTGCTGGGAGGTGCCGGAGCTGAGGCTCCATCAATGCCAGCTCCTCGGGAGGAGATCGCTCAACGCGTGCCCTTGTCTCTGGTGATGCCAGGTGATGTTCTCCCCTGTAAACATAAGGAGAGATGACATATGCTTTGCTTTCTGCTTGGCTGGCTCTCGAGTTCTCAGTGGTTCATCCTCCGCCGAGGTGACACGCTGCACGTTGTGGGCCAGGATCGGAGGTGACATGGATGGTGGTGTAAGTGACACATTGGCGAGCTGGGGAAAGTGAGTGGAAGGTGGTGGAATGCTCAGCGCTGCCGAAATGCCAGCGGGAGGGGAGAGGACCACCTGGAGAGACTGAGAAGAAAAGACAGCACACGAGGAGTCTCTGGCACAGCAAAAGCCCGCCAAGACCCAGCCATTGGGTCCCAGGTAGGGTGCCAAAATGATGGGAACCCAATCTGCACTGCAGCTCGTGCCCTCAAGGAGGAAGGGAAAGAAAACCTCTTGAGCCATGCTTCTAAAATACCCAGGAGAGCCAACTGGGATTTCACACTGAAGGCACTTCAAGGGAGGAAAGAAAAAGGAGGAAATTCTTCACTCAGAGGGCAGCAAAGCCTTGGCACTGCTGTCCAGAGAACTGTGAGTGCACCAACCCTGGAGGTGCCCAAGGCCATGGATGGGGCCCTGGGCAGCCTAAGCTGGTGGGGGGCACCCAGCCCATGGCAGGGGTTGGAACTGGATGGGCTGCAAAGTCCCTTCAACCCAATCATTCTGTCATTCTTATGAAGATCGGCTCAGCTGCCCCCTGGTGCTGGCATCCCTCTGCCCAGTCCCTCCAAGCCCTACACAACATTGTCCCATACTGTGCCCATTCACTGGGGTCAGGCAGCCTGCATCAGCTGGCCCTACTGAGGGCTCTGGGTTACTGACCTTGGCTTCAAAGGTTTCTCCTTACGCACAGCCTTTCAGATCTGTCACGTTGGTTTAAAATGAGCCAGACATTGTGCTGTGGCTTTCTCAAACCAAAAAACCTCATAGGCTATGTAACCTTATGGAGATAGTTGCACACAACCCCTCATTAGCCATCCTGGACAAGCTGCATGAAAGCATTATTCTCTCTTAACAACATTTGTGTACTGATTTCTAGCCATGCTGGGCATTGCCTTTTGCTCTATGTTTATGCTCTATCTGGAAGCTCATCCTGATGCATCCCTTATTCCCATCTCCCCATGCATACTTCCACATCTACAAGCAGGAGGAACAACATCCTGCTTTATCACAGAGATGCTACCTCCACTCAAAGTTGTGCCTCCTTCACCGAGCAGCGGCACCACACGGGAAAGATGCAGATATTGCTCAGCACACCATGCATGCCATGCACGGCAGCACCAGCAGTGCTCAGAGGGTGAAAAGCGTGGGGGTACTTTTGTGGTAATCAGGATGTGGAGAGGAGAGAGAATCTGAGTGCAGATACCCCATGATGGACCCTGGTTCCACGTATCCAGTCTGGATCCTTGCTCCTTCCTGGATACAGCCTAGGCTTTCTGGATATTTTTCATAGAATCATAGTATCAACAGAGTTGGAAGGGACCATTAAAAGCCATCTGGTCCGACTCCCCTGCAATGAACAGGAACAACTATGGCTTGATCAGGTGCTCAGAGCCTTGTCCAGCCTGATCTTGGGTGTCTCCAGGGATGGGACATTCACCACATCTCTGGACAACCTGTTCCAGTGCCCAGAGAGCACATAGACTGAGGTGTCATCCAGGACAAAAAGAGGAGTTTCAGGACTGAGATCTCCCCACACAGCCCTGCAATGTGCCACTAGCTCAGGAGTGAGGCTTGAACTTTGCACCATGAGGCTCTGCAGCTTCTGGGGAAGGAGGACCCCAAGGCATTTGGGATGCCAACAGCAGGATCCATCAGCTTGGGGACATGGATTCCCATGGGACCTCTCCGTCACCTCTGCCCCTGCCTGCATCCTTGGTGATGTGGGAGATGAAAACTGGAAACTCCAACTGAGGCCTGGAGGCATGGACTGGGGAGGCAGCTGCATTGCTGGATTAATAATTGAAGAGGACAAAATGAAATTCACGGCACTGAGAATGTGAGAGATGTGTGCAGAGCTGCGTTGCCCACTTCCAGCCCAACAAATGGCCACAGCCAAACATTGCTGCATTCCACACCTTGCTCCTCCAAGCCCTCAGAATTCTGCTTCACCCCTTCAAGAAACAGGCTTTTCCCTGCCAGGATATCCTAGCCAAGCAGGTTTGGCACTGAGAAGAGCCAATTCAGAGACTCATAGAATCATCAGGGTTGGAAAAGACCGCAAAGATCGGACAGTTCAACTGTTAGCCCATCCCCACCACATCCACTAACCATATCCCTCCATGCCATGTCCACATTCTTTTTGAACACCTTCATGGACGGTGACTCCATCACCTCCCTGGGCAGCTCGTATCAATGCATTACTGCTCTTTCTGAGAAGATACACCTAACAGAGCGATGCTCCCAGCTCACTGCTGCTGTGTGTGCACAGTTGTGTGTGGTGGTGGTGAATGCACACAGGACCCACTCAGGAGCCTGGCACAACTCTTTGATGATAAATTGTGCAGAGAGCAGCAAGTAAAGGAAAAAGCTCCTGACTTTGATGTGCAGGAGCGCGTGCGCTATCTTCCATCTCCATCGCAGCGTGCATCCTGAATGATCCTTGCTTTGCAGGGATGAGGGTGCGTATTGAAAATGTAAAGAAAATGGATTGCACTGGAAATCAGCATGATTTTGGGGTGAAAAACCCATGGGATTGCCCTCATCGGGTGATGCGTCACATAAAGCCAGATGCCACTGCCAGCAGGGGTTGGAAACATGGAATCCACTGCCCCTAGGAGCGACCTGGAGCAGATCTGGCCCAGCAAGGTCTGCAAAGGGTGCAAAATTTGGCACCCAGAACAGTGTCAGCCCATTCTTTTCATGGGTGAATGATGGTAGGAGAGATATGTTCCTGAGCCCACCCCTCAGTTAGGGTTAGGCATATGGGCACCCACTGCTCTGGTGCCTGAAGCCAACTTCCAGCTGTAATTACACAGTTCCTTCGTCTCCATTTGGTGCCTTACAACATTCTCCTTAAACGGCCCTGCTGGGCTCCATTCACTCCTCCTGACAAGCAGTGCTGAATGCCCACTTGGAAATACAGCTGCCGAAATCAAGGCTATGAGCTGCCTTCTCAGGAGGGAGAGGCACGGGGAGGACTGATGCTCCAGCGCACAGTAGCGGGATTTCCCCTGCAAGGCAGGAGCCTGTGGCAGTGCTGGGCTACAGGAGGCGGTGGCATTACCAGGAAAGCACAATTCTTTGGGCACGCACCCCGCAGAGCTCTCGGGCTTTTTTAGCTGGAAGAAGTCGCCGCGGAAAATTTGATAGCGTGCTTGAATGCGTACACACATAATGCAACAGAGATTGAAGAAGGCAGCATTGCACAAAGCAAGAGCAGTATGCATTATTCATCATCAAGGTAACGCTAACAAGATGAGAACATTTAGTTGTTAAATGTTGGAAAACAGGGGAAAAAAGGCCGTTGCCTTGTAAGAAGCTTGGTAATCGTGTCCTACAAACCCCCTTTGACTCAGCCCCAGTTGCCACATGGCTGCAGGATGCTGTTAGGATGAAGCCAAAGGAAAATGTTAGCAGGCATTGGGGTAAGGAGCAGGTTGTCCCCATGGGAGGAGCCGGGGACGGCGTCCCCAAGCCCAAGTAATGACCCCGGGGTCCCACCCCAGAGCACTGCCCAGTGCCATCCCCACACCAACCAGCAGCTCCATGCCTCTGCCTCCCCACCGCGTGGCTGCAGAGAACCACTGAAGCATCGTGGGAGCTTCTCCTCGTTCAGCAGCGTTTCAGCGTGATGCGTTCGCTGGAACCACGCCAGGAGATGCTTCAGAGCCTGGTGCCAGGTCACTGCTTTGCTTCTCCCTAAAGCAGCTCCCCACCCAGGGACTGTGTGTCTGAGGGAGCAGCACGGCGCGACGAGCGCAGCCCAGCCGGGGCTGTCAGTGTCCATGGCTGCACAACAGCCAACAAGACATGTGCCCTCAGGCAGACCTCAAATATTAAATTCCCCAGTGTAACGGAGTTCCCGGCTTTAATAATTATACTTATCCAGTTCGGCAAAGGCCCTTGAAATCTTCCGATGGAAAGTGCATAATTTAAGTGCAAGGTACTTGTATTGTTGTTAGTGGTTAGTGGTTAGATCTGTGCCAGGTCTGCTCTCCTTTAACATCTTCATTTGATCTGAAAGAGGGAGGGTAAAGAGCATGTTAATTAAATTTGCAGAGGATATGAAATGGGAAGGTGCTGCAAATCCTGGTGAGGACAAAGAGCTAAGAGATAATGCCCTGGGAAAGAAGGGTCAGGCATAGGAAGGAAATAGCCAAATGAAATTCATTCTGAACAAATGCAAAGTAATCCAGCTGGGGAAATATAATTTAACACCACAGAGACAGGGAGAGAGACATTTGGAAAGCAGTAATACTGAGAGCAGCCTAAGGGACAGCAAATTACGTTAGGGCTTGAGATACACGATGGTGGGCTGCAGACCAGGAGGCTGCATGGAGGCGGCTCTCAGGCTCTGCTGAATGGGCAGATGGGATATTCTGCTTTCTCACATAGGTGACCACTATGTATCATGTAATCTCAGTATGCTGAGATGCTCTGGGGCCAAAAAGCCCCCTCACTTTAACCTGGGGCGTTTGGAGAGCCAGTTTGGGGCCACGGCAGAGCATGGAGCAGGAGAGCACCCAGTGTCCCTGATGTCCCCTTTCTCACATCCACTTGGATCAGGCTCTGGGGTTGGGGACATCTCCCACCTACATTCACTGCTGCCCACTGCGGAGTGCCAGCACTGAGCACAGCCATCCCAGAGCTGCTCCTGGCCCAGGGGTCAGCTGCTCCCGGGGCAGCCCCCACCATGGGACTCTGGAACTGTGCTGTCCCACACCACTAGAGCTGACCCTTCGGGTCACCTTTGGCCACTGGGGCCACTCCTGTTGGGTTTTGCTGCCCATTGCTGCTCAGCTCTGCTTCCCTGATAGCACACAACCCTGGCATCCCATCACCTAAAAGCTCCCGCGTGGGATGCGTTCCACAACCTCCTCGAGGCACTGAATGTCCACAGGACTCCAGGATGTGTCCCGGCTGCATCTCAGGGTCAGTGACGGCAGGGCTGGGGAGCTGCAGGTGTGATGGGAACCTGTGCGTCGCAGCTCCTGCTTGCTGGCATTGCAGGGACCCCGCTTGCTCCCATCACACCCAGGCAGCCTTGCAGAGCAGACAGCTCCATTTAAGACGCGCAGCAAGTTTCCAAGAAATCATGCTGTCTTCAAAGCGAGCTTGGCATGAATATTTCAGTGCAGCTGCTTGGCCCCGGGTACCACACCGCGTCTCCGGGAACGCTCGTTATGGGGGGAATTCATGTGCAGGGCTCAGCCTGTGGCACCACGGCAGCGCCGGCGTTGCTGTGCTGGAACCCAGCTTTGCCATGGGGCGATGAGGCGACCCCACAGGCACACACGGCCTCACCCCAAGGCCGCGCACGGGCTGTCACTCTTGCTCTGCAGACAAGTCCCTGCGCCAAGGCTGCAGCTTGGCAGCTCTGCTGCGGCCCCCCGCGCGCGGCTCTCGCTCATCACCCTTGGCTCAGTGCGTGGCTCCGTCTCCATCCTCAGCCCCCCGGGGGGGTCGTGCTGCCGGCAGCTCCCTCCTGTGCTAACGGAGGCAGCTCGGCCGCCGAGCCACACGTCTCGGGGACGCGGGGAGAGGACCGAGGGGCGGCACTGGGGGGGACCCGTGCACCGTTCATTAGCCTCGCTCTGCCTGTCCTAATTGCCTGCTCAGGCTGAAACGATTGTGTTAGAGGCTGCTCTGCCTAATTATTATTGTTCTTCTAAAAATAATGGGGGAGGGAGAGGAGGGGGAAAGGGAAGCGGGGAGAAGGGGAAAGGGGAAAGCGGGAGGAGAAAGGCTGCGGCAGTGGCTTGTTTAATGGCTGCGAGCTCCGAGGCTGGTAGGGAATAAACAGGTCTGAAATTGGCCGGCCCCAGCCCTCCTCCTGCTTTCCCCCTCGCTCGCGCTGTGTTTATTTCCGAGTGATCAGAGGGAGAATAAAAGCCCATCTCGTGTAATAGAGGGAGAGGATTTAATCTGTGTGCCTGGGACTTCGGTAAACTGCGAGCATCGATCCGAGCCGGTGGGGAGAGAAAAGAAATTTACAGCCCAATAAAAGTATATTAAAAAAAGAAGCAGCAGCAGAAAAAAAACTTCCCCTGCCCTTTCACCCCGGTGCTGCGGGGCTGCCCGGGGGCGATGCTGCCGGCCCAGGGGGGGACCCCGTGCTGTGCTCGGGGGCTGCGGGGGTCCCGGGGGACGGGTTTGGCCCTGGGGGTGCTGCGGGGCTGGGGGGCCGCGAAGCGGAGGGGCTGGCAGCCAGTCTGACACTTAAGGAATTAGCTCTGCATCATTTGGAGTTTTCTGCTCTACTAATTTTCGGCCGGCTCCTTATTTGCGTCTTTTTTTTTTTTTTTTTAATTTTTTTTTTTTTCCCGTTCCTTTCCGCGCTCGTTAAAGGGGAAGCAGCCCGGACTGGCGGCTCCTCGTGGGAGCGGTGCTGCATGGACTGCCCCGAGCAGCCCGTTGGCACAGCATCCTCCTCCCTCCCCACGGGCTGAGCATCCTCCAGCAGCCCCACTCCCTCCCTTCCTCCCTCCCTCCCTCCCTCCCCAAGGGCTGTGCATCGCTTTCCTCCCCTTTGCACAACATCAGACCCTCCTTTCAGGCAGCGCCTCACCTCCACACATCCCCCAAAACCCAGGGAGCCTTCACCTGCCCGGCTCAGCAAGCAAATCCACCCAGCTCCGGCGTTGCCCTTCGGTGTTTGCTTTGGGCCAACATTGGAGGTCTTGGGCTGTCTTGGACTGTCGGTTGATGAAAAGGAAACTTCAGCTGTCTGTTGACTGATGGTGCCCTTTAGGCTTTGTTTGAGCAGAGGTTTGTGCTCATTACACACAAGGGCTCTCTT